>VZRW01003364.1:1155738-1211730 GCA_013398125.1 Aegotheles bennettii | reverse complement strand
GTGAAGAGCTGTCTCTGAAGAATAGCCACGAGCAGGTCAAAAGCCTATGGGTGAGAATCAGAGACCAAGGCAACAAAGGGAACCTTGTGGTTGGTGTCTACTACAGACTGCCTGATCAAAGGGAGCCTAGTGGTGAAGCCTTTCTACTCCAGCTGTGAGAGACCTCATGCTCCCAGGCTCTCTTCCTGCTGGGAAACTTCAATCACCCTGATAGGGTGCCTAAAGGGGGCCTATAAGAAGGATGGGGACAGGCTTTTTAGCAGAGCCTGTTGTGATGCGATAAGGGGTAGCGGTTTTAAACTGAAGGAGGGTGGGTTTAGGTTAGATATAAGGAAGAGAGGTGGTGGATTCCCCATGCCTGGAGATGTTCAACGAGAGGTTAGATGGGGCCCTGAGCAACCTGGTCTAGTGGGGGATGTCCCTGCCCATGTCTGGAGGGTTGGACTAGATGACCTTTAAGGTCCCTTCCAACTCAAGCTATTCTGTGATTCTGTGACATTTCCCCTTAAATTTACTTTTTTAAATTTTTTTTTAACATATAGGAAATATAAATTTTAATTTCTGTAGCACTCAAGTACACAGCGTAGAGGACTGTCAGGTGTGCTGCAGTTGAGCTCTGTGGTGGAGCCCAGGTTACTAGCCTACAGTCACTGCTTGGAGACTGCCTCAGTTCATGGACCAGCAGAAGACAGTGGAAATAACTTAGATGTTGAAAAGGAAGCCTCTGAGAGCAACTGATGAGAGGGAACACAGAGGTGACCATGGGCAAGGTCAAAGGGTTGAGCACTGGCATACGGCAGGGGTGGAACTCCTCTACTTAGAGGCTGAATTCAGTGTTTGGCAGTAAATATTAATTTGGTTTAGATCGAAGCTTCAGTTTTTAATTTTGTGCCATAAAAATCTTTTGACTTGTTGATTAAACCATTAGCAAATCAATCTACCCTCTTTAAAACCCTCTTTAAAGCTCACGTTTATTGCCACTCATCAAACGTTTCTTTTGAAATGAAGTTTAGGTCTTTGATATGTTTTACAAATTTATCACCAATTTTGATTGTAGCTGGTGCTAATTTGTAACTGCATAGCTAATGGTGAAACACAGCACTAAAATCCTTGGCACTTGCAGAAAGTTACTTATATCTTAATGGCAGGTCCATGAATGAGTGCCCAGCATACTGTGTTAGGTTTCTATCGATGTTTACAGGAATAGCTGTATTTTGCAATGATCCATTTGCAGGTTCATGTTGCACGTTAAAAAAGCTGCAAGGACTTTACTGAAAACTTAGAGATTTGCCTTTTTTAATTCCATGGTAGAATCATCAGGAAATGCTGTGCTTAAGCTGAGTGTAAAATGCAACACCTTTTATACTTCTTCCCTGTGAGGGAAAATATAGTGCAGGTCCTTGATGTTAGTGTTCGGAGAGTCCAGTATTTGCATTAGGAAATACTTCATATCTCCTAGAGGGAATAATTAAACTGGATTCCTGTGGTGTGAATAGATGCCATAGCTTTCATTGTGCTCCATTTTTCCATGTGTAATTGAACAGCTTTGTAGTAAGAGAACAAAGGTTAGATTTATGCAGGTTTATCTGGATACTTGGTTTCAATTAGAGGGAACTCCAATTCCTTCTACTTTTTCCAGGTTGTTTGAAGCTGGTATGCAAAGGACACCCTAATTTCCTCCTCCAACACTACACCAACATTGGGTTCTTTTTTATTTTTAGCTAGCATTTTTTGGCCTCGGATCCTAGATTTCTGGAAAACATACAGGTAACAAAAGGTGTAATTAAAAAGAACTTCAGGACCTTCTCACAATGTACTTGCAAAAAAAATCATTGCAGGTAATATTTGCTTTTTTTATGATCATTCAAACTGTTACACAGCACAGCTGAAAATCTGCAAGGAGCAAATGTGCTGTGTCCTTTGTACAAAGAGGTTTAGCAGATGCACTGTTACTTTTAAGGAGATGTTGTTATTATTATATTAGGCTGCAAGTGTTTTTGATGTCTCTAAAATAACCTTTGAAGAACTCCAGCTTCCTGTGTGGTGGTACGGTCAGTAGTGTGGTGTGGTCCAAGAAGTTTCGTGTTCCAAATCATCTGCCTCTAATACTCGTCCTTGCAAAAATGAAGGGGTTGCATTTGAGAGTTTTTTTGAAACCTGATGTCATTTGGCCTTGCGATTTCTGCAAAAGAAAAATAGGAGTGAACCTTTGTATGTTGTTTCAAAAGAGTTTATCTTGCTTTCATTCTGATAGCACACCTAGAAGGTTTTACAGAAGGCCTGATCTATCTGGCTGTAAGAACACTTCTCTGTAACACAGTACATGAATTTTCTTTGTTTTAAAGACAAGTAAACTATGGAAAAAAATATGGGAGGCTAGCAGCTGTAAAATTTGCTATAACCAGGTTAAAGGCAGCACAAATGTAAGCCCCCATGACAGAGTAAACAAGTTGCAACAAGATACCATAACTGACCCTCAGCAATGCAGTTCTGCGTTTACTGATGTGGAGAGGTTGAGTATGTGTCTTCCAAGTCCTTCTGGCACAAGTGAGTGCAGGCAGCCACCCTTCATTGCTCTCCCTGAAAGTTTTGGCCCTCTGCATTTCTGTGCCAGGGGGTGGGTCAGGCAGTTCTCCATCCCTGGGGCTTGCCCTGGCCATAGCCTCCCCTCTGCACTGTTGGGGACCCTCTCCCCAGGCCCCGGATCTGTGCAGCTGCCCTCAGCCCCACCGAGGCTGTACCAGCCCCGGGCTCCTCACCACTCTTGCATGATCTGAACCCAGCAGTCAGAACATCTAGGAAAAAAGGTGTACAGGGAGCAGTAAGTTTGTAATTCTGCCAGGTTACTTTTGTGATGAAAGATACATCTGAAAAGATGGTTTTTCCTTCTTCCAGCCATACTCAGATCAAGAGATTGGCACAGATGCACAGGACGTGTTGCGTTTGGTTCCTGATCTGAGCCACAAGTGATTTTCCATGAAACCAGCGAAGTGAAAATGCTTCTTTATGTTCTCACTTCAACTGAGTTAAAAGCAGCAGAACTTTTAAGTGCACAGTATCTCACTCATGGGAGCGACAGTGCTGGTGGCATTACAGCATTGCTTCTGGTAGAAGCAATTAGATGTGATAATACCCTGAACCTTTTAGTGGTATTTTGTGCATTTCTCATAGAGAATACTCATAGAGACAGAATTTCATTTAGGCTTTCTAGGCATGGCTTTTGAGAGATGTTGCTGTTTCCACTCTGCTTGGAGACTGAGACAGATATCTGTGACGTGAGTTGTTCAGGGTGTCAGGAAAAGCTGAGTCAAGCCAGCCGGGTCCTGTGACCCCTAGTCCAGCACCTCCTGGAGCAGAGCCCCTCGCCACCCCAGAGCTGCTACGCTGGAGACTGGTGATGAGACCCTTTGTTTGACATGGAGCCCTCCAGGCCCTGGGGGATTTGCACACTAATCCTTTGTGTGACAACACTTAGATCTTGGGCTTACAAACACGGGGGTGATGAGTGTATTGTAAGTGTTTGGATAGATAATATAAACTGTTAAGATGGCTCCATTTTTTAACTCGTAAAAAAAGTCTCACCGAGACAAGATACTACCAGTGCTAAGAACAGCTCTGAAAGGATGTCAAGATAGTGCTGCTATCAACGAGCATTTGTGGTGATCCTTCAAAAAAAATAAACTGAGAAACAATTTTTATTCATTCTGTCCCCTGGGGACACACTGACTAGTGATGACTTGTCTGCCTCAGCTATGTGTGGTCTCATTCACCGTATTTGCCAAGATCAGTCAACACTCATTAGAAGTAAACTTCAGCACGTAGTTCAGATTCAGTAAACAGGTTTATTAGTCTAAGTAAAATACTCTTAAGTCCTCAGCCTCACCCAGGTGACACAGTTATCTGGGTGTAACAAGGAGAGAAACTATTCATAAATCCTGGTATTATTTTAGTGTCACTGAAAAGGGGTTCAGTTTTATAATTTACTGGTTTGGCTCTCCTTTCATGGAGATTCTGCTGTTATGGACCCAAGATCCACTTATTTTATCTAGGTGTAAGTTTAATTTTAGTTCAGAAAATTTTTCAATCATGTGATTACAACTGTCTAATGCAAACGTAAGTGTAGACTGGAGTCTTGAGTTTTTAATAGTTCCCCTGTACTAAAATTGATAAAATTAATTTCTTTGTAGAGTATAGAAGATCTATTAGTGATGACAAAGTACTTCAACATGAAGCTTTATTGATTGTGTTACAAACATGTTGCACTTATTCCACATATGAATGTGTTTGTACTAGGGCTACAAGTTTGTTTCGGGAAGCAGTTTTTAACAACTTCAAAATCATATTAGGCTAACATAAAAGAAAACAAAGGAGAACTGTTGTCTTTTTTGTAGAGGTGGTTTCATATAAAGTTGGGAATTTGGTACCATCCACCAGTGTACCCAAGTATAAATAATGAATAGTTATTCAGTGCAACAAATAAGGAATTATATTTAATCTTACATTTTTAACTTGCTTTATTGGTATAAGTCTGGCGGTTGGCATTACATTAGCATTTGTTCTTCTCTTCTCTATACTTTTCTTTAAAAAATGCATCCAACAGTGTGTTGCAATCAGTGAGCTTGTAGCAGTGTTACAGGATTGCAGCTACAACCACAGGGGGTGTCGTGGTAGTTGAAAAATGTTCTCAGGTAAATTACATAGCAGCTGGCCTGTGCATGAGGCTTTTGAAATTACTTTTAAAAAAAACCAAAAACAAAGCACCCAAAAAAATCCCATTGTATGCTTGAAAGCAGATTCGCTTGGAGAGAGATTCCTGTGTCAGTGCTAGTGTAACCCTAAGGCCTCCTCTGAAATCAGGACTCAAAGCCATGATCAGGATCTTGGGAGATACTGGGACTTCTAGTGGATTTTTGGAACTTCTGCCAGCCAGGCAGTGAACACGTGCATGTTTGTTTGCATGTGTGTCTATAAATCCGTGCTGTGAGTTGTAAGCGTGTGGAACTGTTGGTTCTTAGTTTGGGGATTTTGTATTTGAAAAAGAGGTGAAAGGCAGTAAGAAAAATTTCTTCAGTTCATTGTCTGAATTGAATCATGTCTACCAAGATGCAGATTCTGATAAGATTGTAAATTTATGTCTTGTCATCAAAAATTATCGTTATTTAGGCAATTATAAAACATGGAAACCTATGGAACAGTACAATGCTTGTGTGGAGCCCAGCTCCATGAACATGTTGAACTGCTATCCTCTTTCCTGAACTTTAGTGATCTGACTTGAATTCAAGTTAAAGTAATTGCTTATAACTTTAAATTACAGCAGTAATTAGAGTACACATAATATTAACAGAAATTCAAGGAGCTTGTTAAAGAGGGTAAATTTAATTTGAGCATACATAAAATGGTAGCCTAGATCCAGGTATGGTGGCAGCCTCGTTATCCAATAAAAATAAGTGATGTAGAGTCCTCATATATTTTGCCCCAGGAATCTGGCAGCCGTTCACTCTGCAGGATTTGATAGTATGCGAGCAAATGAAAATACGAGATTCCAATTATGGTACTTTTCATTTAAATCGGCATCTTTTATTAACCTCATGCTCCTATTAGAACAGGTGAATGGAAATTATCAGATCCTAATCATATAAATTATCACAGTGCTTTTTGTGTTATAAACAGACAATAGAAAATCTCACTTGTGCAGTTTCAGTATGATTTAAATCTATTTAATGGCTGGTTTGCAGGATTTCATTTCAGAATTTAATGTGGGTATAACAAATACAGCAAAGCATCCTGTTAATGCCTTCTCAATTTAACATATTGATAGTGTAGTCAAGGAAAATGTGTCTGTCTTTGTGGCAAAAATAGGACCTTAAGTGCAGAAAGCTATGAATAAGTTGAATTTCTTAACATATGTGCATGGACTCCTGGCAATATGGAGAGGATGGAAGGATTTTCATTAACATAAAGCCATTTTACTTTCTGAAGGGCTCAGTGATCTAAATCCTCTCAGTATTTATCTGCATTTCAGTATTTATGTCTAGATCTAGGTCATGTTCTACATCTATCTGAGGTTTTCGTATGGTCTTCATGTCTCTAATGCTTTGTGACCTTTAGCTGTGTGGTAAGCCGTGTGTTTTTGCAGACAGCAAAGTGGGACTAGAGAAAGAAAAGGCATGTTCACGCTACAGAAGCAGTCAGCATGGTTCTGTTCCTAGAATTTTGAATGCTGACGAGTAGCTTTGTTACCTCAGGTGCTGGGTCGTGTGGCTTCACTGATTTTAGACCTGCAGTGGAATCCCCACATCACTGGTACCACACCATGGGGATGTACTAAGTTGATTGCAGCTACTCTGCAATCGGTCTGCGGGAGGCAGATACACCCTGAGTGGTCTGTGCACAGCTTATAGAATATTTATAGCAGTACTGGAATGGCAAGTAGATGATACCCTAGCCAACTGGTGTACTCGGTGAATAACAAAAATGTGTGATCCGTTTCTAACATTGCGGGGGTTTTTTTGCAAGCTTTCAGGCGAAGTCATGAAACAATAAATTAACCTGACTCAGTCCTGGTACTCTCATTTTAGTACTGATAAGTTTATACTTTTTGATTGAAATTATTTTGAAGAACTTCCCATTTCTTGAAAGCACCAAGAAATTGGTCTGGTTTTGTGTCACTGAAGCATCATGTGAATGCTGGTAAATTCTGTGCACATCCAGCTGTTTCTGTGAACACAGCATGAAAAATACAGGCCACATCATAGTATGATTTATTATACACTATAAGTACTACTTAAGAAATTAAGTGCTGCAATGGTTTCTAAAGGAAAGAATTTTGACAGTATCACTGTAAGAAAACGTGATTTTCAACACAAAATACTTAAAGCAACTTGAAGCCTAAAACTGCTGCGTGAGAAATTACTCCGGTAATATGCTGGAGAGTACAGAGCTCACAAACAAGAAGAGGATGGAGCTGCCAATACCAAGTTTTATTGTTTAGGTAAACCAAAAGCTTAGTGTTCAAGAGATTGTTCAGAAAGACAATATTAAAAGTTTCTCCATGAATCACAAGAAGATGTGAACATAGTAGCTGACCTCTTGGGTATGAGAAGTAACCTGTGTGTGCCACCAGTGTATGGTATGGGCGTCAGTTTTGTTTGGGAGGCAACTTAAGTATTGTTAATATGACATTCCTGAAATTTAAACCCGTATTTGTGGAAGTTACTCAGTGAATCAACTCAAATCAGGAAAAAGTTCACGAAGTTTCTGAAATTGATACTTTTTGCATAAAAAATAGTTTTCAGCTGTTCTCTGAGAATTGCAGATCAATCAGGTGGAACTGTGGCCAGGGCAAAGCAAAGAGAAGCACACTACTCACTTGGCTTAACCAGACAAAAGAAGCTAAAATACTGTACAACCTGGTTTTTGGACTGGGGGAGGAAAGACGATTGGACCTCAAACTTACTTTCATTACAGTGCACTGAATAAGTTGTTCTTTATTTTGCCCTTCTCCCCTCTGTTCTCTTGGAGCAAGTATTTGAATGCATAAGAGGATGACAGAGATCTTCTGGTCGGGTGTTGTGCTATTATACAGAAATTAAAAGGTTCTTCTGACTCACTGTTGAAGAGATGGTCAGCATCTCAGAAGCCTGCGTTATGTGACTGGTCCTTGGCAGACAGGTTTAGAAAGAAACATAGCCCAAAGGATGCTGTGTTTTGTCTTAGTTGCCTGTAAAGCTGAACTACAAAGGAAGGGCGAGCCTAGCCTGTAGTTATGGGTACGTTCTCTGCAGAGGAAACAAATGGGAACTGACTCTCCTTCAGAAAGGTAACACTAGGAAGTGTTGAAAAACAACGGATGTACTCTTTCCATCTGTAACTCTCAGTAATTATGTATTTGTTATTGTTAAACACTATGTTGTTTGTCAGATGTTTTGTCAGATGTTTTCGATTACTTTATTTAAGTGAGAATAAATAAAACACATACTCGAGGTCTAGAGGTTGATAGGAAGAACAGTTCCGTCCCTGTTCCTAGTTAGAGATCATACAGGAATATGCATACATAACAGTGCATATATTTTTGTAAAATAATTGCATATTCTGTTCTCTATCAGTATTCAGAAACCTTAGGGAATGGTGGATGCTCTAGTGCTTCTTCTGTCTAGCCTAACACTGAGCAGATGGCTTTTAGCATGTTTTGTAAAATGACGTCTGAAAAATATGGCTGATTTTTAGTTGCAGTTTGTACCATACATGGATGTTTATTCCCTTTCTGACACCTGATATTTACAGTGAATGGCAAAGCAGTGCAGAGCAGCAGTAGTTATGGAATCATCTGAAGGAAATGATCAGTCGTGCTGTTAAGAACCAGTAATGGAAGGTACACACCTTGCAAGATACTTAGTTGTGAACCATGAAATATATACTGTGTTTCTTGGAAAGTGCTGATAACTTTGTTGGTTATTTCCAGTTGTTCCTCTTAATCCAGACGCATAAGCATCAGACTTCTGTGAGAAATGGGGCTGAGGGTAGCTAATCCATGCCTAGTCCCCAGTCTCATGTTGTCTTTGAGTCGTTCTTCCTTCCCTGATAGTAAGCTTGGATGTAACAGAGCCCTCAAATGGGTGGTAGCAGCATGCTGTCTGAGTGTGATGTGGATGCCTTTTTCATATCCATATTGAATGAGTATTATTTGGGTCCAAGCAACCCAAACTAGGACAAAAGTCTGCTTTAAGACAGACAACAGAAAAGCACTATTGCTTTTATTATAGAAGGTGGCCAACGCTTGTCTCTGGCCTGTGCCTACCTCACCAGAATTTGTTATGCAGCTGTTCTTGAGATGCAGATTCTTGCACCCCACACAAAAGCAGATTTTTTTGCATATAAGGCACCTGTTAAGTTTTGTTCTCGACCTTCTCAAATACAAACCCTTTGGCTAATGCGGGACTCAAAGATAGGAAAGATAACATGGTGCAGATATCTCAGTTTCTCTTGGCTCCTGGGTACGCTGGTGAAAGATCTTCAGCCTGGATATTTCTGTATTGTTAAAGGAAGGCAATTTGTTTTTCACTGCTGTCCATAGTAGCAGGTCAGCACAAGTTCTGTTCCAACCCCTCCTTTTCCCATATATGTTACACTACTCATTTTGATAGAAACAACTGCTGTCATTTATACAAAAAGATTCCGTGGTGTTCTAGCTTCAAACATTTGCTCTTCTAAGCTCTCCACCACCTTTGCCTGATTCTGTCTCTCCTTTGTGTGTTGCATCTCCCTGTAACATAGAAAAGTCTTGGTCACCCTGCATTGCCATAACTGAAGACTGATACCAGTGTATGTCGATGCAAAATAATTGCTAGAGCTTGTTTGTTTGTTTTGTTCAGCATTTGAGAATAAGCGGAGCACTTTTGGAAATAAAATCCCCAACTAACAGCAACAATGCTCAATGAGTTTTGGGTACAATTTAAAATGATTAATTGTAAGAAACAAAAAAAATCCCACAACTTGGTACATTCTTACTGAACAAACATATAATGGAGAACAGCTCCCAAAGGTATCCAGAGCAGGGAGTGCCTGTGGGGAGAGAACAAGATGGGAAAAGGGCAGTGAGGGGAGTTTGTGAGATTTGGAAAAAGGATTTAATGAGATGTCCCTTCTGTGAACGTGGTTCTGCAACAGTCTCTGTTGACTACATAGGACACTACTCATGTTGACCTAGCTTCATCCTCTCAAAGTTCAATTTCTGGTTTCAGTGATGAGGACCACTAAATGTAGCAGTAATAACGATTACAGGAAAGTGTTTTTTATCCTATCAGTGCTGAGATTGCTTGTTTTTTGTCTTTGCATACAAGTGAAAAAGATTTTCTCCAGTGTATCTGTCCTGCTTTGGAAACCTCTTCAACAACTTTAACTTAATAAGTATCGTAGTGTACGTTCTTACAGTTTGCAAACATTGAACATTTGTTTTTCACATGTTGATGCTTTATTCATATTTTCTCTCTCTTAAAACCTAATCTTTTCCTGTACCGTCAACAGAAGAATGTAATCTTCCGTTAGAAAAATCTGTTTAAAATTCCTATTATATTTGTTTATGTGTGTGTGAATGTGTATAGAACAGTGAATTTTAAATAGAAGTCGTTATGAAACAGGAATTCTTTGTTTTCTTTCATTTTGTTTGGTCAACTGAAAAAGAACATCTGTACCATCGTCCTCACTGCAATTTTCCACCCTGGCAATTACTCACATGAGCAAAGATCATGTGCTGTTTTAGAGAGAAGGATATAATTGTGCGGAGTTTCTGTTGATCTGGGTAATTTAGTGGAAAATCTCTGATTAGACTAAGCTTGCAAAAAGGTAGTAAGGGACACATTAGATGCCTTACCTGTAATTTAGATTTCTTTTAAGGTAGGTAAAAACTGATGGTTTTGTGTACATAAAAAGACATTAGAAAGAGATGTATTTTTCATAGGTACTGCTTCCTAATGTAAGTTAACTTTTTTAATGCATAATATATTCTCACTAAGGCAAATATGTCCAATATTTCTTAACTGTCAAATATATTTAAATATTAAAAAAATAGTTGAATGTTTGCTTCATTTAGCAACATGTTTTAAAAATACATTAAACGTTGTGAGTTGTTTTGAAAATGCATTATCCAGTTAGCAATTGAATAAAATATTTATCTGACATGCTGACATAAAGATGCAAAATCATTGTAGTATAATTCTTCTTATAGAGGTCATAAAGTGAGGTCAAGCTCAAATTTCCATTCATTCATAGCCACAGAACAAGGTTACTAGAAGGTCACCTCTTCTGAATAAATAGAGCAGCAGTTACAGTGGAAAACAATGAAAGCTGCTCAGTTGGATCTTTAAGTGTTTATTCTTTGGGCAACTGCAAAGAATTGCAGCAATTGTTGAATCATATTGTTTTGTGCATTGCAAGCTTAAAGACAAGACTAATTCGAGTATTGCGAGGATTAATGCTTGGAAGAGTAGTGGTAGGGCCTGATCCATCCTCTTGGGTGCTCTGCCTTTCATTTTCCAAGACAAATATGTTGGAGCCGTCAGTTGCAAAATTTGTTGTTTGTGAAACTAGAGATGCTTCTGCTATCAAAAGGTCTGAACCCACTTCCAGAAATCTTGTAGTCAGATGTGATATATGTGCCACCCAGTCATTATAAACTGACTGGGGAAGTGGGCCTGTCCTCACTTTGGTGAGACTTTTAAGTGCAAGGCTACAAAGTCTCTGAAGAGGGTTGGAAAATGAACCAACAGATGAAATCAAACACAAATGCAATTAAGAATAATAACGGGAGAGAAAAAAAGTACAAAAGAAAAACACAGCACATAGACCTCTCCTTCCTCTTCACTAGTGCTCTCCTGCAGGGGATTAAAACAAACCTGAGTTTTGGGGGCTGTTGCATTTGTCTATTGGAATTTGCTCTTCTCCAAAATCCTCTTTTCAGATGAGTCGAGCGAAAATGCTTCTCCCAGAAGGTAGAGGACAGAAAGGGCCTGATGTGAACACCATTGGTTCTTCACTCACCCTCCGTGTGCATCAGGTCACGTTTTCAGCAGTGCCAAGTTACTCTGTCTGTCTGCCTTCCCTTCCCATGGCCTCCCTCTGCGCTGAGTGATACCTGTGCTCAGAAGGCTTTTTATTTTTTCTTGGTAATGGTATTTTGAATCACAAGTTTTCTTATTTTGGGCCATGTGCTTCTTTTCACAGTAAATGAAATAGCCATGTTGCACTATATGACCTATGACTACCTCAGTGTTTTACCGTTCAGACAGCAGTCGCTTTATGCTGCAACAAAAGAGCACAAGTCACAAGTCAGCAAGTCAGTCAAGAGCAGTGTGCTGTCCTTACGTAGTAAAATTTGTATCTGAAAATTCTGCTGACATTACCCAATTCATAGTTCAATTTAGGAAGCATGTCTGTTGTGGACCCTGACCTTTGTTTTTTTGTTTGTTTGTTTTTTCCTTTCTTCTCCAATAGAATTGTCTATTGTTATTAAAATGCTTAGGGACCTGATTTGCAGTGATGCTCCTCAGCCAGAGCTTCAATAGTTAAGTGGTGAATAAGTCTGAAAATCAGTCTCCTAGTGTTCATTCTGTTGGGCGTTGGTCTTTCATAGAAGGCATAAGGATGTCTTCCCTAGCCAGTCTTCCAGAAGTGCTGAAGAAACAGATTTTGCTGAATTAGTGAACTGTTCAAAATCCAGTATGATTTCTGTCATCTAAGGGTACATAGGAATGCATGTTTCTTGCTGGGGTGCTTTATTCTTGCTATTGTAGGAAACAGTGGTAAACCTTCTGTTTTCCCACCTTCAAGGAAAGCTTTCCTTTAATAGCTGCTGAGTGGGGCACCAGTGTTTCCACTGCACTCTTACTAATGACATTTAGGTCTTTTCCCTGACTACCAACATTTAATTAATTACTGGCATGTATACATGCATGAACAGTTCAGATTTCATTTCCTAGATAGCAATTTGTACTTCAGGCATTTAATTTGATTTGCTGTTGTGTTGTATGTTTTATGGTTTCTGACTGACTTTTCCCTCAACAAAATACTGCCAGCATGAAATAATTGGTATGGGAAAAGGTTGCACACATGGATTATATATAAAGGGACTTAATCAATTAGCTTTGCAAAAGATCCAAGCTTTGCTTGGTGTACATTTGCCCCAGTTCAGTCAATGATACCAAATTTTTATGGATGGCCAAGCACATCACAAAAATGCTTTCTTTTCTCGTGAGAGTGGATACTCTGCCTTCTTGGGTACAGACCTGCTAAACTGCACTTTATAATTCTTGAAATATATGGCAAAATCTCAGAGTTTTGTGAGTTTTGCTTTTGAGTAGTGTTTGGTGAGGTTTTTTCTACCAAAGGTACAGATTTTGTTGTTAGTCTCTGTGCAGTATTACCAGACGATTGAGTGCCAAATTGAATTAGAACTGCTATAGGATTGCCTAACAACACTGCTTGAACTTTTCATTATAGCCTTTTCTGTATGTATTTAATTATATGATATTCAACATTCACTTTGCATTATATTAAAAATTTAAATGACAGCCTAATATAAGTTTGTCAGTAGTTTGTAGTTTGTCAGTAACAGAGTAAAGGAAAATAAGAAGGGCTTGTGTGGTTACTAAAAATTACCAAGACACTTCTAAAGTATTTGTTTCATAAAACTACTCAAAGGGAAAGTTCTTCAGAACATTTCAGCAGAAGCTTTTTAAAGCAAAGAAATATTTTTTTCATTTTAGATTTGTCAAAGGATTCACAATAGTACCTCTAGTGGTGTTTTTTTTTTCCTTTATGCTTCAGCCCAACACTTAGAAGGGAGTTGTGAATGTAAATAAATACAAATTAATAGGAACGCTGTTTTATTATTTCACTGGGAATTTCTGTACAATTTGAGAGCAACTTGCTACAAGTTGAGCAGATGATGAAGTTTAACCTTGATCTTAAGCCAGCTATGTTGGCTTACATTCTATCATCAAGGGATTTAAATTTACTCGGACACATTTTAATTGGCATTTATGCAACGTGTACTCACAGATGCTGAATTCATTGAGAAACCCGGAGTACCATCTGTTTAACTCTGTTTCCTCTCTATTAAAGTATAATAAAATAAGTTCAGATCCTTCTGGCTTGCTAATGTATTTATCTTTCAGAATACAACATTTTAATTACCATATCAATAAGGTGTTATTTTGTGCTAGATGCTAATTTCTGTGCTTAATTAAAAGTAACCTTATTTTCATTGCTCTTTTTCATAGCTGTTTCCTCAAAAAACATTTAAAGCTAAGTTTTCAAGCCTAACTTTTGTATCTGACATTTTGTGTCTTTAAAAATACTGGATGGTTGTTTCAATGTTTGCTGAATGTGTGTGCTACTAATACTGACTCACATGGAAAAAAAAGTTACTAAGTAACATCCAGTCCATTTCTGAAGAATTTGGCTGCCTTTAAAAATGTGATTGACTGTTACTGATTGCTTGAAAGTTGAAAGTAAATATATATAAATTCTAGACACATTTTATTTTTTGATAAACAATACATGTACATGCTAGTACATTACATTTACTTGGAAACATGAGAAGCAGAAGCCATTTTGATAGAGTATCTGGACAGTATGGGAATGTATATAAAAATGTACAAAAGCATTCATTTTAACAATTTGCCACCTCCTTATGTTCTAAATATATATAAAAAATAATCCTTGAACATATTTCATAAATGCACAAAGCTGTTTTGAATCTCTCGTATCTCATGTAGAGCTGGATCTTCTTACTGCGTACCAGATCTCAGTGACTTTGGATTTAACTGTTGCATTCTGAGTGAGATTGTACATGGTCCCTGGTTTATGATCACAGGTGGCATAAAGCAGTGCTGAATGCAACACATGTAACTGTTACTCCCCAATCTTACTATGTAAGAAGGTAATAGAGAAGGCAGCTCCCATTCTGTAAAAATTATGACTGTTAGTGTTATTCAAGGTTTGGGGGTTTTTTGTTGCGTTTTGGTTTTGTTGTTTTGGTTTTTTTACTTGAACACCATACTGACAAGATTGAAGACCTTATCACTGCTTGTTTAATGTCATAGGAGTTTTCCAAATTGCTGTTTGGGTCATACTTCTACTTGTGCACACGCCACCCTATTCGTAATTTTTTTTATGCACTGTTGCTTTCTTCATGAGAAGTAAAAAAAAATTATTATGAAATTTTCTTACTAATTTTTCTGCTGCATTTCCATATTTTTTCTTCTTTATTTTAAATCAACTTGTACAGTAATTTGGACCTCTATTATATGAAAATGTAAAACTTGCTGAGCATAAAGACATTAGAATGTAAAATAAATAGTGAGTACAGTGTGTTAATGTGATGAAAGATATATAGTAACATCTAACCATGAAATCACATATCTTGATCTTATCTGCATTCTTTTTCTCTCTCTTCTTTTTCTTCTCCCAAGTTTTTCTTTGCAGGGTAAGCTGGCTCATATATGAATATAATTGTCAAGGTTATAAAGGTAATTTGTGAAATGTTCCTGTTTTACCTGTGCAAGAGTCGCCTTTGATAGTGTGTGGTGCTGTCTTAATGTAAAGCTTGTTACAACAGTACCTCAGCTTTCATCATTTCTCTATGGTAGGTTATATTGAAATAATAGTAATTCCCTTACATACTATGCAATTAGCCTTGCTAGATGATATTGGATCTAGAGATTCAGTTTCAAAGGAGAGGTTAAGATACCATGAATATCTTTTTCCTTTGAAGTAGGCAGTTGAGACTTCATCTCGGGATGAAAGTGTATGGGCTTCTAGGGCAGAGGGGGCTAAAAGAAGAATGCCCACCTTAAATACAGGCAAATCAGAGTGTTTCCATCTCTCTGCAAATAACGTCCCATAAAACACTGAAGCTTCAAAGAGCTGAAGAGTTAATCAGGTAGGTGTTGATGGATACAGCAGTTTCAGTGTCCAATCACACCAGAGGAAAAAAACACTCAAACCTTTCTGAAAAAAAAAAAAATTACATAAAATATACGTGTACGTAGCAGGATTTTCTTGATATTTCTTTCTTTTCTTGTTATCAGCACTGCTAAGCCAAGTGTATTCCCACTTGGAAAGTATCCTTTTAATTATCCATCTGTTTTTCCCTTACCTTTTATTATTCTGTCTGAATTGGTGGTTCTATGTGCTTCAAATGGTATGTAGATTAATTTCTGTTCTGTAAGTCTTAAATTATTTATACTGTTTGGGAATAATGTGCAATTCCATTGTTTACTGCTCTGGTGTTTCTGATTATGTAGCATCAGTCTTGTTTTGCTGAGAGTGTCCTCTGCTGATTAAATCTCTAGATAGTTTGATAATGGCCTATATACAAATGATGTATATACAAATCCCAGTTGTTCTCAAGAACCTTGGCAGAATTCAGTGAGGTATTTGTTACTGGGTTTTTAGATGAATATGTATAAAGTTACCACTTTGCTCTTTAAAAAATTTTCCTCCAAAAAAATCAGACAATTTTGTCTGTTGTTCAGTTTTACATGTTAAAATAACAAAGGCTACCTAGGCATTATTCATGCAGACTTAGAGTGAAAACAGAAGTTGGACACAATAATGGGAGTAAATGCTAGTGGCACTGCTTACTTCTGTTCACTGTTTAAAGCACTCACTTTTTTTTTCCTGCTTAGTATTATGTTCTTAAGGGTTCCCATTTTAGATCAGGAGTGGGTTTGTGCATATATAATGCTATTATTTCTGTGGTTTTAGTAAGGACACAACAGACATACTCCTTCCACCCAACAAATCATAGAATTGTTTTGGTTGGAAAAGACCTTTAAAGTCATCAAGTCCAACCATTACCCTAGCACACTGCCAAGTTCACTACTAAACCGTGTCCCTAAGCACCACATCTACATGTTTTTTAAATACCTCTGGGGTTGGTGACTTGACCACTTTCCTGGGCAGCCTGTGCCACTGCCTGACAACTCTTTCAGTAAAGAAATTCTTCTGAATATCCAACTTAAACCTCCCCTGGCACAACTTGAGGCCATTTCCAAATCCAAAATATACAAATATGTTTTAACATTTAGCTGTAGTGTGCAGGTACTGCAGTTTTGGTACAACATAATACACTCTACGTATTTCAGTTCTGTGATGATTATCTCACTGCTGTAAAGCAACCAAGGAACATAACACAGAAAACCGAGTACTTACATGCACTTTACAGTTTGTATAAACTTTAGGAGCGTCTATTATTTAAAAGCATTTTCTGCATGAAGTAACTGTAGTGCCTCATCCTGAAAGTTCAGGAAAGCTTCTGAGTAATCATTTCTCATGATAAGCTGCAGAAAGATGCCAATCAATGTCATTCAGGCACTCAAGCAGCAAGGAAGTACTTTCTTTAGCAAAGAGAATTTCTCTTTTCGTTTTAGGTTCTCATATATAAATGAACATGGTGACTTTGAAGATTATTTGCTGCTTGTATTTCCTTGTTTCCTGACAAGAGAAGGCTTGTCTCATCTTTCTCTTAGCCCTACTGCTCCCAGTTGGTTTTGTAATCACTAGCCAAAATCTAATAGATGAATGTATACAGTTAAAGAAAACCTGTAACATGAACCTAAAACTTGTCTGTCCTTTTTGGCCTTCTGGGTGGGCAGTCAGTACGTTAACATTGACAGCAGACATGCAACTCTTCTTATCCCATAGTAGTTTAGTGGAGGAGGAGAGGCATGGTGGTGTTGAAAGTGGTAGTGAACAGGCTGTTTTGGTGTGGCTATAAGAAATGGGGAGAGGAAAAGCGGAGAATGTTACAGTGGATATGAATAAGGAGATCTGGAAATGTTTTTTTAGGATATCGTGTTGTTAATCCTGCTGTGTATATGTTATATCTACAGCAGGTAGTTGCAAGCAGCACAACCCAATAGAAGTGTATTTGTAGAGGGAAACAGTTGGCCTGAGAACTGGTGTCTACACTGTGCATGCTTCATGAGGACTCCAGTTTGGTCTGTTGCCTAAATATCCATTGGAACCTGCTGTTCATCTTCTGGTCTAGTTCTATTCATCCCCTTCCCCAAATAAACAGACTTTGCATTCCAAGCCCAGATCAAGATACAAATCAAAGCCAGGTTGGTGTAGAAGATTTGGAGATTTCTTTCACGGTGCAGCCCTGATCCAAACTCAAGTACTGAGGTAAACACATCCATAGAGGAACTTCCATTTTGCTTTTGGATTTGGCTTTTGCTCCGTTTGGAAGCAAACTGAAGAGAAGCAAGAGAAACCAAAATTAATTTTTCATTTCTTTTATTATACCTTGTGTATTTACTAGAGGCCCACATAAATATGCAGATGAGGAACCTAACAAATTAATTGAAATGCTGATGTGCCTGGTACAGCTTCTCTGCACTAACTAGGTAGGGTAGGAAAACAGAAGCTGGAATTCTTTCTGATTATAGACTGCTGAAGCCAGTGTTGTTTTGCACTAAAGACACTAACAGTAATGAGTAATAGTAAATAACCTCCACAGTTTCATTCATCAGTAAGTTTTAAAGTCTCTAACTATGAAAATAAGCAGCACCAAATCAGCTGGAGTTTTTGTTTTGTAGAAAGTCACAGCAAAAATATATTTTCACAGTATATCAGAAAAGCAAATGTAAGGATTTTGGCAGTCTGGATAGTGTTTGGGGGCAGGTTTTTTCCCCTTAACTCAGTTGTTTCTGGGTGAATTATTAGAAGATACCGGTAGCTTTTATCTTGCAGAGTTCACTGGCTCCTCAGCATCCTGTTTACCAAAATTAGTTGCAATGTATTTGCTTTTTCAAACTGTGCTGAAAATGTACGGCACTCATTTTTATGCATCTATTGACAATCTAGGTCAAGTCTTGTAATGTTTTAAAGCTTACTTTTTCTGCTTAAACATACAGAAAAGAACCAGACTACTGAACTGACTTGAAAATTTAATTATATTCAAAGTTCATAGGGAAACAAAAGAAACCTATTCTCACAAAATACCACATTTACTTTTTCTCTCTATAGGAGTTCGTAATGGACATCTGAGGGTCTTCTAGTTTACCAGGAAATTAACCTCTATGAGCTGTGTAGGACTGATAGGAACTGAGTTAATGGAGTTGGTAGGTATTTGTAGAGTGTACCATGGCACCCCACAGTTCCAGTCTGTAATGGCAAGAGAAATCAAGTGTAAGTGCTTTTGCTGCTGGAACCCCAGCTCATAACAGAGTCAGGAAAAAGTGTGGTCTCTTGAATTTTGTCCGAACTCAAGTTTCATCATTTGGAGTTAGAAACAGCAGAAACAAGGGAAAAAAGCTAACAGTCAGTAACTAAAAATACATGTTATAATTTCTTTACTGCTGTTGTTTCCTGGGAGGTTTTTAAGGAGTTGCACTGGACTGCAGTTTTTGACAGGGTGTAAAACTAAAGTGGAAGCGATGTTTCCACCAAATGCACTTGCTGCCTTGATCCTTTTAGACTTCTGTAGCCATTTCCGTTAAGTTGTTTTGTTTTGTCTTGAATGCATTTATAAGCTCCTATTTCAAGCAGACTAAGCTAATGTTACAGTCATCCACTTTCCTTTTCCTTGATGGTGGGTACGGATACGTTGTCTTGTGTGCTGCAAAATCCCTACCAGCACACAGTGCCTCACAGCGTTATGAAGCTGGACAGTGCTGGATGCCAGAGTCTCTTCTGTGGCTGTTATTAAAGATGCTATCTTTAGCTGCAATGCTGAAGTTACGCAAGTTAATGTTCTGCGTGTATTAAAATATTAATGAAAACACAGGGTTGAAAACAATGAATGTGACCCAATATAAAAGGAAGCATTTAATCAAAATTAAAATCTTCCATAATGAAATCTGGCTGGCTTAATGTGCATTTGTGTTCATGCTGAGCATCGCCCTCTGTTTTCTTTTGTTAGTTCTGAATCAGACTTCTGGCTGCTGTTTTACCACATGGGGTGATCCAAAACTTTGTGCACTCCTTCCTGCCAGCAATAAGGCAGACTCTGCTAACAGGCAATGTTTCTGTGATTTTTACTCAGTAGCACTTATTGCACATTAAATACTAACATATTGATCAGTTGGCATGTTGCCTTCAAATATCTCATAGGGATTGAAGCCAGAATAAGAGTCCAAATACAGAAGTACTTTTCTGCACTATTTTATTGTCCTTTGCCATTTACGATAGTGTAAAAGTCTCCAGTAGCTGTAATTCAGAGTTCCAGCTTAGTGAATTTGGTAGTGTCCATTTGCTTACAAAACCATTTTTCATTGTTGTAGCTATTAACTTTGCTACTTTTTTGTAATGCTCTGTGTAGAATTTTACAATATTTGAAGCCTTTGGATGCTTGCCTAAATGAAGAGCTATCATTGTAAATCATGAAGATGTCTGTCTAGAGATTTTTCAGATCCTGAACTATAAAAAATTTAGGTGTATAATATTGTGCCATGCTTCTTTATACTGAGAAAGCGGAATGATTCCTATCTTAGAATATGCCTGAAATAGAACAAATATTTTTCTGTACCATTTGGGATCTAACTCAAAGCAGTTAATTGAATTAGGTGAGGACTGTATTTCTCTATGACCACTGTATAAGGCTGTCAGCTATTTTTCCCTGAGGTGATTTCCTGGACCTTTTTCTAAAACCAGCAGATGTAATTTGAAAAGTATAAGATATTTGGCATAGATGTAATTTTGAAAAGGTTGACCTGCTTCTGCTATGGTAATCTGTTGTCAATGCCTCTTGAATGTTTTAGGGTGTAAAGAAACAAGGATAACATTACCATAAAGAATGATATGTTCATGCATTTGGATGTGCAGAGTGTAAGTAGCGAGGAGGCTCAGGGAGGACCTCACTGCTCTCTACAACTCCCTGAGAGGACGTTGTAGTGAGGTGGGGGTTGGTCTCTTCTGCTGTGCCCATAGTGAAAGGATGAGAGGAAACGGCTTTAAATGGCAGCAGAGGAGATTCAGATTGGACATAGGAAAAAATTTTTCACTGTGAGGGTGATCGGGTATTGGAATAGGTTGCCCAGGGAGGTGGTGGAGTCACCATTCCTGGAGCTTTTCAAGAGGTGTCTGGATGTGGTGCTGGGTGATATGGTTTAGTGGTGCTGTAGGTAGGAGATTGGACTGGATGATCTTGAAGGTCTCTTCCAACCTTGATGACTATGATTCGAAACCTCCACTATCTAACTAAGGTGTATCCTGCTGTATAGCAATCTGGAGACGGGAGACAGATAGCAGAGCTCTGTGGTCTGTAATTCCTTTCAACAGAATAAAATTGTATATAACAACGACAGAACAATAGGAGTATAAAATTGTATGTAATAGTTCATCAATGTTTTTGAGTGTGGCTTTGCTATAGTGTCTGGTACTCACAAATACTCAGCTCTGCTGTTAGTTAGAATTAGCCACTCAGCCGTATGAGTGCTTACATCTTGCACCTTCTGACTGATCTTTCAGGCTTGACCTCACATGGGATGGTGGAATATAATTTTCCAGAATATTAGAGAAGTGACTTAGCATTTTGAGTATGATAATGATACTGTATATTCTCTGATATTAAATTGTCATATTTTTCAACCACTTTAACAGCATAATGGGGATTTTTTCATGGAAATAGGGTCCTTTCAAAAAAAGTTGATTGTAGTGGTACAGTTACAACAGGCTAAAATTTGAATGCTTAGCAGAAGGAGAATACAGCTAAAATTGTTGCCTTGAGACAGGACCTTAGCAAAACAGCAGCCTAGTGCATATGCAGATTTAGGGCTGTGCTACAGAAGCATTGTTTTCGCAGGTGTGTGAGTCGTTATTTCTTTGAAAACATCTCCTCCGATAAGTATTTCGCTTTTTCAGAGTGAAAGGATGATTATAAGCAATTGTACAAACATCAGTCTTGACTGTACTACCAAAACAGTGCTGCCACAGTTTCGTTAGAAAGTCTGTGGAATAATTCTATCTCCTCTTTTAACAACACAAAGACAGATAAGGTTGCTTCAGTTTTGATCTAGTGAGGGATTTTCAGCTTAGAAACTATGGGAGAAGCTAAGAGAGTCAGTTTTTCAAGTCTCAGGCCAGTGTAGCTTGCTCTTCAACAGCAACACCTTTTTTAATAAATTGCAACCTGGCTCCATTTGCCAGTGCTGTATATCCTAGCTTTAAGCTCTCATTAAAAACTGGCTAAATATTTGCTTCTGTATTCCTTCCTTTATTTTTCTCCCTGGAATCCTGAGTTGCAGGACACTGACGTTTCTGGGTTGGTTCGTGTCTTCTTTCCTAAAAGGGAAAGCCATTCTCTCATGAAATAAGGTTTGTTAAGTAGCTGAAAAGAATGCTGGCATTTTGGTGAAGTGTCTTCTCACCTTTCCTCTTTCATTGTTTGGTCCTTATATCTCTTTTGCCATTTCAGTTGCCTCTTTATGCTCTAATTTGGAGGGCCAAGACAAGTTCTTGATGCAGCATCTTAATCTGATTCTTTTTCTCTATTACAATCTGCTTTGAAGGAAGGCTAGTGCAGCTAACAGTTCATTGCAAACTGGACATCAGGACTTTGACTTGGAGTGTACAGAAAAACCTGCTTTATTTACAGAACACACCCAAATCCTTGGATTTAAAGACTTAAACCCTTCTTTGCCTTGTCTGTAATGGAGCATGATTCAAATAACCTCAAAACTTTTAAAATTGAATGTACAATAAAATAATAATAATAACAGTAAATATTTAGGACAAGTGAAGGGAAACTGTCTCTGCAATCTTTAGAAAGGAATCTGCTCTTCCAGGAGGTAAATTCTGACTGACTTACAGGTAGTAAATGCCTTGGCCTCGGCCATGATATGTGGAAGATGTTGAGAGGGATCATGTTTTGTACACAGTCAATCAAATTAATAATTAGGTGCATTCTCCTTATCTATTTTCAATTTTCAGTCAGCCTAAGGGACACTCAGAGTCACATGCCTGAGGCATCGCAGATCCTTCAGGGCTTAATTAGGATCCCCAGTGCTGCAGTGTGCTCTCCTGAGGCCTGTCAGTTACCCTTCTCAACAGAAGTTAAAATTATTCTTTATATAACTATCAGATTTGGTCATTTAATTGATTCCCAATTCATCGTCTAATTCATTTACACTTTCCTTTCCACACATGGAAATGCTGTTATGGGATGACAGCTGTGTTGCCCAGTAAGATTCCTGGCAATACATAAAGCCCAAATCTTCAACTAGTGAAATAAAGCCAGGCTGATTGTGAGTGGTTTCCAGAAATTTTTGTAATTATTGTCAGTAACTTTCAGCCAATGGTTTTTACAGAAGTCTTTTGGGGAACCCACTCTTTAAGCATGCGTTTCTTTCTGTTAACAATTATAAGTTTCTTAATGAGTGAATGAAAAATAATGCGTGAAAATAAGTATATTTATTTTAACGTTTTTATTTGCATTCAGTATGTTTGTTGTCAGATGCCTCAACATTGAATTGCTTCTGCAGTTTAGGATATAGCAATATGATTCAAGTATATCGCTTGTATTTGTCATCAGAACTTTTTAAAGATGTGACCCGCTAGGTGCAACACTCCTGGATTTCTTTCTACATCAATGGTTTAGAAGCATGCAGGTGTTATATTTGCTAACATGTATTGCTTAATATAGCAAGGAATGATACTTTTTTTCCAGAAAAGGTAAGCATCGACCTTCAGTAGATGTTAAGTTCCCCATTTAGTGGTGCTATATAAAAAGCAATCAATCAAATACATTACTCTTTGGAGAGAACACGTTTTAAAACAACTTAAAGGTTACAGTAATTGAGGCAGTACATTCTGTTAATGTTTTAGAAGTGTGATCTAATTTCCCTGCTGCTATTTCATACGTGTAGCTGTGGCTTATGATCAGTCTCTTTACAATGAGCAGTCTCTCACATCTGGAAACCCATTCCATGCAAACTCTTAGGCTGTGTCACCAGGGAAGTCCTGTGTCGTAGGAGGGCTGGCTCTGTGCGAGAGTTAAACTGCTGGGCCACGTGTCTGGTGTTCAGTCATTTTGAAGCTCAGAGAAGGCTGGAAGAAGGTTAGAGTCCAACTGAGAAGGGTGTAGCAAGAGCCAGTAGTTGTGGTCAAAGTGCTTCAAGGTAGGATTCAGATGAGAACTGAAAATTACGAAAGTGAGGAGCCCTGAGGCAGACTGGCTGCTGGATGAAATTAATCCCTACCTGTTGGAGGCTTTATAGTAGTGTAGACATGTTCTGAAACATTCAACACCATATTGCTGAACTCAGTCACTGCATACAATAATTGCCTGCATTACGTGAGTGAACTTGTTAGAAGATCGTAACAGTAATTTCTGACTATTTATAGCCCTACTCCTTCTGTTCCATTTTAATAACTATGTACTGGAGTTAACACCAGTGTTAAACCTGTTTTTAACATCTTTAGAAGAGAAAAGAAATTATTTTTTTCAAGGAGCCATTTTTTGCTTTGACTTCACGTGACTGCATGGAAACTTTTAGGGGATTGTCTTCAGAAAAGAATGTCTCGTTTGTAAAAGATCAAGTTTTTGGTCAGACCAGGTAACATTTTTAAAGAGTTTAATAAGGTCTCAAATACATTTAGGTAACGCACATATTGTCTTATATCTGATCATGTGTGCATTTTTATTCTTTTTGAACTTAATTAGGTGCCATAACACTTCCCCATTAGTGACATGCATGTATTAAAAATGATACTATGACATCTATATAAATTTCATGCCAACAAAGTCTTTAAACAAGGTACCATCGTTCTGGCTGATGCTTAAGTTAGTTGTAATTAAAATTAAGTACCTGGTTTGAAGCTCTGTTACAACTGACAAGCATCTTGCAGTGTATTCGAATGCCAAAAATGTCTGCTGTGTGTCTGCAAGTTTGAATTACAAGTAGTTCAGTAAGTGGGGAAAAGGGATTGTTGCTGGTCCTAAATTACAGGAACTGTTCTGCTTTTGATTAGCAGCCCAGTCCTGACGACAAAATAATTAATTTTTCTTTGAGGATGGGTTCATGGGATTAGAGCATTTATATAACCTCCTAAATCCCGTTTTTTTATTTTCCTAATCTTACAACATTTTACAGCAACTGCACATTGTTGTTGTTTTGTTCCTCATATTAGGTGGAAACTTTCTTTGTAATACTGTTGTTTTGTTGTGGGGAGGGAAGAAAAACATTGAACATTTGTTACAAATTTACAGGATTTAAAATAATAGAATCGGTGAGTATTTAAAAAAATTAAAATCTATTAACATGTTTTTTTAATAACCAAATCAGCCAAGAGGCAGAGCAGTGGGCCTTTAGGTAGGGTTGCATTGATCAGCTTTATCACATGGTTTGATGTTAGCACATTCTTGTTTGCTGAGGGGAAACAATCATTAGTTGAGGTCTGATTGTTTTATAAATGTGAGGAACGAGCATTTCTTCTATTTTCTTCGCTTTTCTGCATTTTTGAGGCACATGCTACAATACAAAAAACGTTTAAATTATCTCCATGCTGAAAGATTGGAAGTTGTTGGGATCTCTTTGGGTGTCTAATTGTGTGACACTTAGGCTCACTGATGTCTCCAACAACTGGCCTTGCTAAATAGTGTCTTTGTGCAGGGACGCAGGAGAGTTAGCAGGAAGCAAGTCTGGATGATCTCTTTCAGAAGAATTGAAATGGATTAAGATTGCCTTAATCTGATTATGAAACTGCACCCCAAACATCTCCATTTCCCTCTCTTCTTCTCTCTATTCACCGGGTGACCACGGCTGTAATATCTTGGTTTATTAGGGATCCTGGATATATTTTGGTGCACTGCTTTGAACTGATCTAGCATGAAGTGTCCAGCCAGTCTGACTAGAATAGACCTGTAATCCAAAGTTGCGGGAGATTTTCTTATTTCCTATTCTTGAATGATACCACCTGTTAAGACATGATATCCACAATGTATGATGATAATTAGCGTGTTCTTACAAATTCATTCTTTTCACTTACTGACTAGAGTTTTCTGGTTGTTTTTTTTTTTTCTTGTGTTTTGCTTTGGTTCTCTTTATTGTCTTGGGACTAGATCACAGTTATTAAATGATAAACTCTAACAATAATCTTTCCTAAATAACTGCAGCATGTATATGCAAAAAAGCCTCTGTCTACCTACCTCCCATTTCACCCAGTAATGACTCCCTACTCTTTTTCATAGTAGCCAATGAAGAACTTCAGAAAAAAATGGTACTGCATTTCAAAAAACACTGTTTATGGTTTACACAAAAAATACTGTCTCTGCTTTTGTTGCTTGTCAATAAAAAGTTATCCTCAAGTGATTGCTAGTTCCTTTCTGCTTGGGGAAAGATTCTCTGGGGAAAGTGGAATTGCTTTATTGATTGCATAGTACACAATTTTAAGTACTTGTATGAGTAGTTGACTTTTAAAATCGAGTTACAAAAGTTGCTCTTGAACCTGATTAGTTCAGCAAGCCTAGCATAAAAATGTTTTCAGCACCAACACAGGAGTTCAGAGTTCACACAGCAAGATCATGGAGTTATCCTAGCTGTGCAATGACAAATACAATCATTATTCATTGTATTTTAGAAAATATAAGAGCAAAATATTAGAAAACCTTACCCACAGTATGTCAGAAATGTAGGGGGGGTTTTATATCTGTGAAGATTCTACGCTGAATTTGTCAAAAGGGAAAAAAAAAAAGACAAGCATTCTCTTAATTTATCTGTTTTCATTCCAACTGCATATATGCAGAAAGAGGAGAGTGTGATGAAATTTGACCCTGTGGTGACTCAAAGCACAGGCTGTACTGGATTACAAAGTATACTTCTACTGTATCTTCAAAAGGAAATGTGTTCTCAATTTACAGTGAGTCTTGACTAGGATGGACAGAAAAGAAAAAAATATTTTTTTTCAGTAAGGGAAGAAAATTTTAAATTTATACCTTTATTCAAGATTGCCAGGGCCTGAGGGAAGAAAACAAAGCATGTGTCTGCTTTACAGCTGCAAAAATAATTACATGACTATTTGTGGAGTAATCTCTAATGGGTCACATTTTGTTAGTGTTTCATTATGTAATTTTAGAGCCAAAATAATTCATAGTAAATGGAAAAAAATATATCTGTTTTGATGTATCTAAGGCCTGGACCTTTGATGTCCTCCTAAGGCTTTATATTGTGCATTGGTTAATTTGTGAAATGTCTTGGTTTACAGACCAGGTACTACGCTTGTAAAGTTGATCTGAGACTAAGGAGTGTAGAAATTACTGTAGTAATTTGTTTTTATTATGCAAGTACTGGACTTCTTTGTTGCTTCAAAGGTGCTAAAAGCCATCTGAGATGCTATCTGATAGGCTTTCTTCTTAGGTTTACAAGGTCTTTCAGACTTGAAAAGTACTTACAGCTTATTAAGATCACTTAATTTGATTATTTTTTTTTCAACTTAAGGGCACTTCTTTTTATATATCTCTTAGCTTTACCCAAGTGATACAATCTTCAGCAGTAATAAGAGGCTTCTTACTCATGGTCAAAACACCCCCTTTTATTGTGTTGCAATAGAACCATGGTGTAGTAAATAGACTCTTCTGCATTTTCATGGGCTGTTGAGACTGGGAACTGGAAATATGGGGTTTTTTAGTAACTTGGTGCAACATCTTTTTCTTCTTCTTTTATGTTCTTTAGTTTGGAGAAGTGAAAAAAGGAAGTAATAATATGACCAGTGGCTCCAAGCCAGATCAAGTCTCTATAAAGTAAATAGAAGAAATTCTTTGACTTCAGCAGAAGCAGTGTCAGCCCAGCTACTTATGCTGTGTGATTTACTTTATCTGGGTGGACTGAAGGCTAATTGGGAACACAAGAAGTTGCATCTGGTTACTAGTAACGTATTCAATATAAATGAAATAAGTATAAGTAAGGTTTTCAGTGTACATGAGTAGTATTTTAATGCTCCAGTAACCAAAATAATTTGACATATCCAATTTTGATGCATAAATATTTAGGGGAATGTAGTAAGGAAGCTGTAAGAGAATACAGGTTAAACTTAATTAAGTTTTATTGAAAGCAAAAGAGAAGTTATAGGATTGGTCTTTGGACTAGCCTTTATGAAAAACGAAAAATTACATCATTCCCCTTTCTGAAGACATATTATTTCCTCTAGATGTAATCTGGATGAATTTTATAGCTGAAAACATTGTCAATTTTCCCTAGTCCATAGAAGGAAAATATCCATGTGTTTTGCCTTTCAGAAAAATCCTTTATTCTTAGGTGGAGCATGCTTTCTCAGATTTTTGTACACAAACAATAGGTGCACTTTTTTTTTTTTAACATGAACTTTCTAGACTAGGTCTGTTCAAGAGACCTGGTTCATCCAAGAGACCATGTTTATCCAACAACATCTCATTGTTGTACACTGGCTGACCTCCAGAGATCTCTTCCAACCTAGATAATTCTGTAATTTCTTCATAAAGTCCTATCAATCTGTTGTATTAGCTTGTTTTGTTAATGAGATAGTGACAGTTTATCCTTGATTGTCCTATTTCAGTGCATCAGTATCTCCTGACTCCAGAGCATTCAAAAACCTAAATAATTAAACTGAAATATTTGAAATTTTAGTGCTTCAGTATGGAAGGGACTTGGTAAAGTCATATGATTTCTGGTGAGGTCTGCAATATACTTCAGTATTGTTGGGACGCAGATGTTCTTTGGTACTTCCAGAAATTATATGCTGTTTTTACGGCAGTGGTAAAATTCTGTATTTGTTGCTTTTGATTCCCGTCTACGCTTCCATATCAATCTGGAACTTTCCCTGTTACATATTGTGTTACAATGAGCTACTCTGGACACATAGGCATGTGACTGTACCTACTGAAAGGTAGAGTATCAGAATATAAGGTAGATGTACTTGAGAAGAAAAAATAGAAGATAGTCCTACTGATTATTGTCAGGGCTGTTTGCCAGTAATCCTCCAAAGCAAAGAACTGCGAGTAATTTTTGCTTCCTCCCATCATTTTAGATTATATAACATTGGAGAAAGTAGGTGTGAGAAAGGTATATCCCTCTGTCCCAGCATAGATGACCCATTTACCTTCACACCATTAGAAGATCTTAACAGCCTCTTAGCAGATCTTACAGAAAGGAATGCCAATCTGTAAGCATGCTCAGATTCTTTAATATCTAACAATAAATCACTCTTCACTTTGAAGCAACATTAACAACCAAACCATTATTCAGTAGTGAATGTCCATATGCCTTGGGAGATATATTTTTTACTGCAGATTCTTGACACTATGTACTGTTGACACAAGATTGTTGTGGGTAGCAAGAGTGACAGATAGCTATGTCAAAATCCTAGGAGTCATTTGGTTGTAACGTCCTTTTCCACTACTGGATCCTTTGTTCAGTGTGGGTGGAGTAACAGCAGTGTAGAGGACTAGAATGTTATATTTGTTACCATTTGAGTTATTTATTTTTAGATTAAACCAAATGCCACTTACTTGGCAAGACTTTGGAATGCCATTATTCTGTTAAACTGTGTCCCTGTGTAGTGGTCTGCTGAGCACAATATGATGTCTCTGCTCTCCTAAAAAGAAAAATAATCACACAGCTATTGCTAAAATTCATAGTGGGTGATTGGAGGGAACTAGAGTTTCCTAGGCCTGGGCTTGGCCAAATGATGAGAAAGAACAAATTCTAGTAATGAAGCTGCATTTAAAGTTAAAATTTTATGAAAAGGTAGTAAAATTGGCTTCTTCCAAATGAAGGATGGGGTCCTGCCTCAGGCTAAGGGGTGAATCCTAGCAGTCAGGAAAGATAGTTGTTTGGGTTTTTTTGCTTGTAAAAGACACAAGCCAAATTGCAAAGATGAGTTTGGCTAAGGCATCAAAGAACTGGAAAGTTTAGTTAGTTTTTTGATTTTTGCCTTAAATTCAGGGATGGGTACAATCCCTATGGCAATCCCTCTTTAACCATAAACTTTTGAGGTAGAGGCAGGCTGACCTTGTGTCTCAGAAAAAGAGGTACAGAAAGCAATCTCTGCCATGCTTCTCTCCAGGTGACATTCTGCCTGAGCAGAAGACATTGTGCCTTCTTCAGCTGTGACAGGAATGCTGTGCCCACACACTGGACAGGTGTTGTGCCAAGTACTACCAGTGAGGCAGCTCTTCTGTTCGGACAGTCCTATGTCTGTGTCAGCCTTTCACCTGTCAGTGTTAGTCACTTGGCTGGTATCTTGGATGTGAAATACGAGTTGTACCTGGGTTTTCTCAGTTACTGTGTGGAGGTACCAGAGACCATCCGCAGGTGCCAAATGAAATCCATTAACTGAATTGCTTATTATTATAAAGTACAATGACAACAGGGACCATTAAATGACAAAACAAAACACTTTGCTGCACTATTGTTGGGTAATTTTGGACTTTGTTTGCTTTATTCTTGCAGTTCTGCGGGATGACTTCAGACAAAATCCATCAGATGTAATGGTAGCCGTAGGTGAACCTGCAGTGATGGAATGTCAGCCCCCAAGAGGTCATCCAGAACCCACTATATCATGGAAAAAAGATGGGACTCCCCTAGATGACAAAGACGAGAGAATTACAGTGAGTATAAAAAGTTTTTCAAAAAATGCAAAAATCAATCTGAAATTACTAGTCTCTTGGCCATGTGGGCATCCAGCCATGCCGTGCGTTCAAGGAACTGCCCTTTCCTTGCCTTGGAGGCAAGGCTAGTTTGCATTTAACTTGGAATGCATCTTCTAGTCTCATACTACTTCATTGCAGGGTCTGCACTTGTTTGTTAAAGAGGACCATGCAAAACCTACGTTCTTCTCTTCCTCAGAGGAATTTTAAGCTTGTGGAAATGAAATTCATTACATTTGTCACTGTCCTATAATTTTCTTGCCTTTTATCCACCTATAAATTTCTGCAACCTATAATATCTGCCTTTGGTTGAAAAGAGGAACTACTAGTAGTCTAGGTGAGACTTTCTTTTGTAATTCTATTGAGAAAAATGCATGCAGAAAAGTTGTGTGTTGTATTAGAAGGCTTTTGGGATATAGTCACATTTCTTTAGAGAGATGATGGCTCATCCGGTCCTCTTAAATTAAGCTGCTTTCTCATTTGGGGTGTTGTCATACTCATTTGTATCTGTAGCTTGCTGAATGCAGTGCGTGATTCTTGAAGAGTATAGATAAAGCAGCTTCTCAAGTCAGAAAATTATCCTTAATTTTTGACATGTGAAACAATAAGCTAGTGAGCCTAAATGGCTTGAAGAAGTAGCAATGAAAAATGGAGTTAAAAAATAATTTATATGCTGCCAATACGGTGATACAAAATGTCTTTCAGTATGAGAAACTGTATCATCGTAAAGCATGTATCATATAGGATCCTTTTGGTACTGGGAAGATTACCAGCATAAAACAAGATCAGAGGCACATACAATTTATATACCACAATCGTATGCTGAAATGAGGGAAATTTAAATGGAAGAATACTTAAACCCCAGCAACCTAAGTAATAAATTACCATTTTTGTTTGAGATTTAAATTGCCTGTTGTTCCATTTGTTTTTTACAAACAAGACAAAGCTCAGTCATTCTGTAGTTGTGGCATATGCATACATTTAAATTTTTAAGTACTCTACCAAACCTATACTGATTGCTGGCTATTAACTCAATTCCTCCAGTCATATTTGCTAAGAACTTGCAATTTCCTTTTCAAATCTCCTTCCCACTGTGACAGGTCAATTGAACTGAGATAAAGAGAAGATTCCTGTGCTATTTTTTTTTCAGGAAATGCTTTCTAAACTTGCATTTTCTATTGCTATAGTCTATTCTCTTGAAGGATTTTCAGGTATTGCCTATTAACTACATTTTTTTTATTATACATGAAAACTTCTCCCAGCTGCTGGAACAAAGACATACCCAGAATAAAAGCAACTATCACTGACTGACAGTGGCACCCTTATTTATTAAAACTGTGTTTATGATAGAATAAAGCCCCTCGGATTAGTTTTCTTTTCTGGTGATTGTATCAAATACTCACCTACATAGTATTCTGTCACCATGACATCTGTTTGAGTTACCTTGTGTTACCAGTTTCTGCTTCCAAAAGCAAGCAAATGAAAATGAGTTGTGATGTAGGTGTAGATATACACTTGTTTCACATGCCCAGGTGAGTGTTTGTTTTCAGAGGTGTAAATTAACAGTGCTGCAATAGCTAGCTCAACTGCACTCATTTACATCATATTTGCCTGGCCCTGTCTTAAAAAGCACTGTTGATACCATGGCTGCTTTATCACACAGGCAAGAGACTGAAGCTGCATTGTAATGCAGATTTGCTTTGATTTACAGCTGTAGCAGGATCTTCCCAAGTGGATAAATACGCATTCAGATGTATGTCTTAACAGCTTTGCAGTGTCCATCTGTATTACCTTGCTAGTTGTGGGGAGGCATGGGGAGATTGGGACCTGGAATGAACAACATGCTAAAGGACAGATGGGCAAAAAATATTAATTTTGAAACCAAACTTAGAATTATTTAATTTCTGTTATCTTACCTCCCTTAGGTCATTCCCATTTCAGTTTAGCAACAGGAAGATAAAGAATTAAAAGAGTACAACAGCCAAGATAAGGATGGAGTTGTTGGGTTAAGTGATAGCTTTCATTTTTATGTTTAAACAACTGGTTTTTTTATTTTTTTAAAAAGTGTTTTTCATTTAAGTGGCTGTATTTAAAATGAACACCCACATTCATTTGATGGCAAAATTATCACTGGCAAAGTGAGACTAAATTTCAGGTAATACAGTTTACAGGTGTTATCATCCTCTTTTTAAGCCACAAAATTACCAAATCAGGAAATGTCAGACTATAAGTGTTCAATATATATGTAATATCAGTGGGCATTTAATCAATGAAAATACTTTAGTGGCTCCATTCTAAAGCATTTCCAGTTATTTTCATTCTTAAAGGGTTGTTGATCTTTTATTCATTGACATTTTAAGAGTTCTGTAAGTGTCAAAGGCTGTTTAGAGAACTTCATATTAGTGCTTTCCTTTCTGAAAAGAGATTTAAAAAAACAGTAAGACTGTACTTTGTTTTGAATAAGGGATGATGCTTGATTTAGAATTACACTTTCTTTAAAAATATGATAAGTCCATGAAGTAACCTTAATTTTAATATATGGAAGCTTTTTTTCTCATCTGCGGTGCAAATGTTGATCTCTGAGTCAGCAGAAGTGGGCTTTACAGACTGAATATTAAGGGTGCTGGAGAAACAGAGGCCATAGCTTGGTTCCTGACAGTTTGAAGCAAGAGACTTAGATAAATAGCAGTTAAATAAGATCCAAGTTAAGGCACAACTTCCTCTGGAATGCAATAAAAAGAAAATATTATTTTGTCCCGCTAGGGTTAAGGAAATGGGTATGTTTATGTAGGTGAGATAATAAAAATGAAAGTAGTCTTCACATATTTTTGGTCCATTTGTAGGGCAAATAAATGTGCTTTGAAGAGAAATAAATTTATATGCCTTCCAGCTTATAACCAGTAGTGAATGGAACAAATAAGACATGAAAGTAATGGTATGAGCACAGCTATCTGTGATGGGGATTATAGAAACAGACATTTCCTTCGAGCACAGCTCACCCAGTACTGCTCAGTTTTAGCACAAGTCTGATTCAGTGTAGGCTCTTCAGTGTCCACTGGGTGCATCTGATGAAGAATCAGCATTAAAACATTTTTTTCTCTCTGCTCCTCAGTATGTTGTCTATAAATAGTCTTCTGAGTGCATTGGAACTAAACATAATTTTTCTCATGTGTGTTCTTTACACGACCGTATGAAAGCATATGCTTGATGTGGCTAATCCCTCTCCATATATTAGAAATGAAGCAGGAGTGACAGTCTTGCAAACGCTTATCTTTAAGTTAATTTGTTGAATTGAAAAACAATTATCATGAGGCCAGAGCAGAACTAGTGCAATTCTGTGCTCATCTAGTTAATTTTTCTCCTGGGATTACTCTGGAATCAAGAATCACTCCCATAATACATATAGCTGAAGAGGAGTGCTTCAGTGCAGTCTAGTGAATAGCTCTAATGTGAACAATGTGAAAACAAAATGTATTTTTCCAACTTCTGAAATGTTCCACCTGCGCTAGGAGGGGCTGTACAACTCTCCTCTTGGAGCTGGGACATGGTGGAGAAAGAAGATGCAAGGCCGTGTCTATGAGTAAGAGGGAAGGGAGCGCACCGGGGTGGGGAAGTTTCTTGACTTCCCAGTCCTTAGTGCTTTGGAATCACTGTCTTGTTCACAGACCCACAAATTGCTTGGAGCCAGGATCTAGGGCAAGACTCTGGGCTTCCAGGTTTCCTCACCAGGAACAGGCCTGCTCCCAGCTCCATCAGTCTAGCCATCTCCTTTGCATGGCAGCCCAGTGTCATTAAGAGGTAGCCACGTGTTTCAGGCACTTACCTTGGCACTGAAAGCCATGAGTTTGCATTCCCTCAGGCTCAGGAGGAAGTGCAGTCAGTCTGGTTTCTGCTGTCTGCTGTAATCACTGGGCTTGGTCTTGCCCAACATATTTTGTCTAGATGCAGTTGGCAGGAGCGTCAGTGGCCATGAGTGCCATTAGCAATGACTTGCTTGTGCACTCACAGCAATTGCAGTGAATGTTGGCTGCTTGTAAGCCTGGGAATACTTCTCCAGTGTGCCTCCATTCACTTCTCAGCCATCTTCCTGTTGTACCTCCCACTACTTTTCAAATGGTGTCCCCACTGCCTTCCTGGCACACGCCACTGCAAAGAAATTTATGCCCCATTCCCCACTCATTTCCTCCGTCTCACAACATGCCCTTGCATCCACCCAGCCTTATTCTCCCACCTGTCTAGCCCAACTCTTATCATCTGATTAGTGCTAACTGCTTGGGTGGAGGTAAGGATTTGGAAGCTCAGATAAGCAAAGCCTCCTGCTGTATGCTGTAATATAAAGGCAGTCTTCCTTTGCCTTTGCTGCTAATGTAAATGACTGGTGTGCTGTGATTTGTAATGAATGTGGTGTTGTCTGTCTGCCTTAGGTTTGCTTAGAGCCTCCCTTAAGGAGCTGTGTTGCTGCTCCATCCTCTTTGTGAATCCCAAATGCAGTTCTCTGTGTGTAAGATGCTGACATCAGTAATCTAACCAAGATGGCGGGGCCTTTGAGCATATCTTTAGGCAAAAACTGGCAATAATTACAGACTCTCAGGAGCTCAAAGCATTCAAAGAGGATTTTGTAGATCTTCCATCTAGACAGGGCAAGCTCCATGTGCTTTTGGATCTCTCTCTCAGTTTGTTTCATATTTTAGGGTCAATGCATGCATAATTAACTAAGCATCAGTAAAATCAGGGTGCAGTCAGAGTGCCTGTAATTATCAATACTTTCCCAATGGGAGAATGTATACATACCTTGCCTAAGCTCCGGAACAAGATGATGTTTGAGCCATGTTTCACAGCTGCTTCTGGTCCTGCCCCTTGACCAGTAATAGCCCATGCTTCAGAAGGCTTCTTAATGGTGTAGGTGGTAGAAGAAAAAAACCTATGCATACTGAACATGAAATTTTAATAGGTAAAATCTCTTACATATACATGAAAAAGGATGCTGGTACCTAAAGAAATCCTTTGTAATTGAATACAAAAAGCAAAGCCTTTACATTGAAACTTCGGTGCAGCACTGTGATTGCAATTTCCCCCTCTTTCGTATTAACTCTTATCTATCATTTATCCTGAATCATCCTCATTTGATTTTTAAAAGGAAAAGCTTGAGAAGCCATTTATCTTTCCTTGTTCAAGTTTCTTAGCTTTTAAGATCAAAGTTACAGGATGAATAATGCATACAGATTTTCATTCCTTTTTTTGTGTGCCTGTCTCGTGACATTAACAGTTTTGAATGACTTACGCTCTTATTTTAGATAAGTTGTAACTTGAATTCTTGATTCCTGTTTTGTTTCCTGGCCCTTAAATAGTACATCACGAATACGAAGCATTTCTCGTGCTTGCACAATGCTATTTTTACACAAGTGAGCAATGAAAATATTATCTACAAAACATGAAAACAAAGCCTCTGATCATCTGCTGTGACAGGAAAACCTCCTTAAAGGAACCATGCAGAGGAAGATGTTTTATTTATTTGCCCAAAATTTTTTATTAATGAATTTTCTAAGAGAACTTGGTTCATTCTTTTTGGTGGAGAACGTTCACAGCCTCATTGTGCTTTGGCAAGTTTAAAACTACATAGGTGTTCCAAGAGTGATCATGGTTGTAGCAAGAAAGAAAAAAGACGTGGAAGAAATTACTATGTCTATCAGTTAGAGGGAAAAAGAAAGAGTTGTTTGTATTGGAGGGAACAGTGGAAAAAGCAGAAATTAATTCCCTATTTAGGAAAGGGGCCTTTCCTTCCAAAGTTAAATTGCAGTGGGAAAAATTGCAGAGGGAAGGTGAATCAAGAAAAAGGAAACAAAAACTGATTGAATTTGTTGCTGTGTGCTCTGCAGGAGTAACAGTCTTAACCCTTTAAAACAGTGATGCTTCTGACACAAACCACACTGTTACAGTGCTACTCCAAATTAATTCAAGATGCTTATCCTTATTTTTTTTTCTCCATTTCTCTTTGTTTTTTCTGGCCTCCTTTCTTTTTTCATTATTAATCATTATTCTCTTGACATCTTAATCTCCCTAAATTGCTATTTTAGATACACAGAAGAGGAATGTGTATTCCTGTAGAAGAAGTGTTGCTGATGGTAACATAGACTGTTCTATGGAGAGCTGCGTGAAAGATCATGAGCTGGGTACACAACACACAAAGCAATGGGGGTGAGGGAAAGGGGGGAGCAAGTACCTACAGTTCAGGGTTTTATTTCATTTTAATTGTTTTTTCTTTTTGGGGGCAGATTAAAGGGTAAGCAGCAATTTCCTATATGCCCCAGGAGGGTTAGAAAGAGAGTGTATTTTTTCTTCTGATTCCCAATATGTATTTGTTGCCTCCCAGCAATTTCCTTTCTTCCCAGTCCTTTTTCTTCATTCTGTCTCTTTCTATCACTCCCTGAGAGGGCTGGCTTCCCACTCTACCCCTCTTTTTCCTTCATCCCCGGATCCTTTGCAACGGTGGCTTCTTCCTTGAGAATCAAGAGTAGTTTTAATTCATTATTTATATTTGTTCTGCTCTTAATATTACTTCCTCTCGCAACACAAGTGGAGCTGCTACAAGTCAATTTGGCACCCCAAGGGGAAAAAATGTAAAAGATTGTGAAAAATAATTTGGAATCACACAGCTGTCCCAGAAGGATAGTGAGAATGGTTTTAAATACTACTATTTCTTGCTCTTAGTTTTCAAAAATAAGGCATTTTTCTGTGTTCACACTTGGAGCTGTTTCAGGGTCCCTATTGCTCCTGCTAGAGTCTCTCTGCTCTCCAGATTCCACAAATCATTCAAAATGTTTCTTCTGGATCATCTCCCTTGTTTTCTGTTCTGACCATGGCGTGTGTTTCTCTTGTCTCCTGCATTATCATCAGGGCACCTTTCCCATCTTCCTCCTCAGTTCTTTCTGTGTGCCTGCCTTTTCCCCTGCTGTGTCTAAACCACTTGAGTTTCCATATCTTCACAACCACTCCTTCTGTGTTAAGACAAAGAGTTCTCAGAGTATCTTCTGCTGTGCTGCTACTTCCCATGTAATTTTTTTTTGTTACTACTACAGGCATGTCTGACCTCTTTTCAGTGATACTTTAATCTTTGATTAGTATTTGTCACATCATTTTGTACATTGTGGGGTTTTTTGGCTAAGCCCTAAAACACATTGCCTGCTTCTACAGGCAACCATGCTCATCTTGGAAGGCTGTAAAAGATCTGACTAATAGCCTGGACTAACAGAAAAGAGAAAACATCAGGCATACTTTTATTTTTGTATTCATTTTCCTCTTTTTTTCTTCCATCCTATTTGGAGTCTTACCATACTTGCTTAATTCTTCAGACTCAGCTCTTTGAGATGAAACTTTTCATCTCTAACACATCCACAAGTAGTTTCCAACCCTGACCACAGCTGTTAATAGTGACAGCTTGTGTTTCTACAAGCACTGAAGTAAACGTAGATTGAAAATCCTAACCTATTCAAGATTCTCTCCTCGCAGCTTTTTGCAGGTTTGCCATTTTAAAGAATATAGCTATGCAGACTTTGTCAGGCAGATGTGAGCTCATTCAGCTCACTCTTTGAATCAACCAGAAGCCATATGGCAGCGGTTAATGTGGCGCCGAGCCTGAGCTAATAAGCCCTGCTGAGAGACAGGCTAGATCACTTCGGCACGGGATTGCACTAATATGGCCACACAGCTTCTGTCGCACTGAGAGTAAGGGCAAAATGAGCTTGCATTGGCTTGAAGTCTTCACACACCAAGCCAAAGCAAATGGCCTGAAAACACCCGTGTGGACGTTCCCTTCCTTCTCTATAGCGCTTACAGTCAACTGTTCTGAAATTTCTTTGGGGGACAAGATGCTTTCTCCATTAGTGTGATGTTTGCTGCAAGAAAATGGTGAGGAAAAAGCCCATTAGTCTAAAGTGTTTGAGTCATGCTCAATGCCTGACATTGTTCTAATTGGTTTAAATGGCTCATTATTAACACTGAATCTTCTATGCGAGGTTGCTGGATGAAGTGTACAACACAGTAAAACATACATTGGTTCACACTTGATGTGATGTGTCTTTTCAGCAGACACCTCCAAAGGATAATATAGGTCTGTGGAATTAGTGGAAAGGGAAGGAGCATCATGAGACAGGGCATAAGGCTGACTCAGTGTGAAACGTCTGTGGACTGAGGAGGGCACCAGGTTCTGTAGGCTTGTGCTGGCTGTCACAGAGACCAGATTTTGCAATTAGGACCAAACTGACCTCCTGTGTTCCCAAGGGCATGCCTGGTTATAGTGTAACCTACTGTGTAAGGTTATGAGATTTATGGAATTAAAACTCATCATAATTCAGTGTCACATTAGAAAGCTCGTTATGGTCATTTAATTGCTGGCATTTTAAACCAAGCTGTTGCTGATCATATTGTCTCTATAGGTAAGAGTATCCGTTCCTTCTGTTTTTTCTCACAACTTTCAAAAATGTTCCTTTGCATCAGTGATGCACATTGCTTCAGCCACTTTGTCTTCTCATTACTTAAAACGTTAGGCATTAGACATGTGTGACTGTGGTTTCTTGGTATTGTTTCACCCAGCAGTAGTGAAAAGCACTCCTTTAATGTGAAGTAAGTATGTATTTTTCTATGCTCAACTTCATTTTACACTGATTTCTAGTTTAAAATATCAAAGAAGAATGAAGTTCTTTTGCAGATACCCTGTGGACTTAAAGGAATTTGAAAACCCCTCACTGAGTCAAAATTCTCCACAGATTTCTTTTGTCCCTAGCCATGAACTGATAACCTAGATAGTAAAAGAAAAGAAATGCCTGCAGCAAATAGAGTATGTGTTAGAAATCTGAGTTTGGAGATTTTCACAGGCCTAGACGTTACACTGTTAGGATTTTCTTGTTAAAATGGCTTATTGAGAGTTTTGAACCTCTGGGACCATCTGAAATTATAGAAGTGGAGTCTGTGAAGCTTCCCCTTAAAAAATTATAAAAACAGGTGGTTGTTATCTCAAACTAGGTTACTTGAGCTATCCAGAGCATGTAGGACTTTATGATTTGAATGGTTAGGAGCAAAGGTGATTTATTATGCTGAGAAAGTAAATTCTTTGTTTTGTTTGGCTGACAGTCTAGTTGTTGGGGTTTTTTGGGATGGGTAAAGGAGATGAAGAAAGGATGTGGGAGGGAAATGATTTCTTCATTCATTTTATTCTCTAATGAAAAAGAAACATTTTTGTTTGGTTAGTTTTTTTAAGCAATCAGAAGCCTTTGCTTACATTACACACAATAACAATGAAGATTGGATTTAGAAAGTTAATTCTTCTCCTCCTCTCCCTTCATCAGCTGTGTACATGTAGAGTATGGACATCCTCCTCTGAGCTCAATATCAATTTCTGGAGACACTGTTCCCCCCAGCCCCTCAGGGGCTGCTGTGCTCAGTGCCTTCTCCAATTCCTCATCATGAGCAAAAACAACAAGGAGCAAAACAATATGTGAAGAATCAGATTTTAATGCCTTTTATTAATCTGACACACCAAACATTAGGACTCACTCTGGGAAACATGCACACTGTGTACAGGCAGAAAACACTTTCAGAACAGAGTTCAGTCCATTGGATGTGGGACTTAGGATCCCAACAGATCAACTATGCAAAAAAGTAGTAGAAATCTTCTGCATTCCAAGGTTCTTTCATGCAGACTTCTGGACCTGTAAGCCTTTTACTTTATACTCATATACAGAGATATTTCCATTTTTCGTGAAAGACCTTTTAACGCACAAATATCCTACAGCAATCAATGTATTACTTGTGGCAAGTCTATATATGTGAAGTGAAGCAACCCAGCTCCTTAACTGTGTTCAGTTTTCCAAACACTGAAACTGTCTCCGTTTGGGGGAAGGAGGTGGAAAAAAAAAATAGAGTACATTTCTGTTCTTGAAAGTCTCCAATGTACCTTATAAATTTGATTGTTCTTGGCATTTTTGATATTCCTAGTCACTTGCACACTGCAGCAGCCACATGTTGTCACTTAAAATCTAAATATCAGATAACTGCTAACTAAGACTTTATTGTGTATCATATTTTTTTGGGAAATAGTTTTGTAAAATAAAAATGACACTAACTCTGAAAGCATGTTTAATAAAACCTCAACAATCTATGTGCTGAGTTTGCACATATTATGTTCTCATAATCAAAAGAAAAATGTAGAATAAAAATAGTAGAGAACAGTGCCCATTTTTGGAGTCTTGAACAGATGTAAGCGATTAGAGCTTCTTGTTTGGTTTGCTTTGATTTTTTGGTCTACTTTTTGAAAGTTCTGTCAACTCCATTTTTGCTTATTTCACTTTGTTTGGATAGTTTTGCCTTACTGAGTTTCCTGTGATGCTTCTGGCTATATGAAAAGTCTAGGCCAAATCACAGCACTTCAAAAATAATAATTTTTGAGTTCTTGGGTTTCCTCAACCCAACAGAGTACTTCTCTCTCTCCAGGTAATAATATACTCACAATTACTTACTGCCAAGTTCAGATATTCACCACGTGCAGTAGTGTGGGACTAACATACACATTGCAGGGTGTTATTCCAGACTCCTATGTAATATTTTGCAGGAACGAGTGAGTCTGCCTTCCCTTTAAAAGGGAAAGAGAAAAATGTTACTTTCTTTCCTTGTCTAGCTGTAGGACAATTCTTGCTAATACTCATGCTGCATTGAGCAATTAATTGATCTTTTATTGCTTCTGAAAAATCGTTATCTAACAAGAATCTATTTGGCACACGGTTACGTAAAGATTGTTCTTCTGTTTAACATGGAAATGTGGGTGGTTAGTTATACTTGGATCTAATTATACTAATTTTCTTCTGACTCAACAGCTTTGCCTTTGCCTCTCTCTTTGCTGCTGTTGTCACTTGTCTACTTGCCTCTGCTAGGCCTCCTGGTTCTGGCTGTATCGGGGAGAATAAATTACACAGCAATAAGAGGGGGAAAGTGAGTAAGTTCTTCCCCCTATATGTTTAAGAGAGAATAAAACCCACAAACCTTCCAGGGAAAATAATGCTGTTAAAAAAGTAAAAATTGAGAAAGTGAAATGCTTTCCTGGTGTATATATTGAAATATTTTTAGTGGTACATGGAATATATTTAATTTTGAAACTATCAATACAGAGGTATGCTTAAGTAACTTTGCCTTCCCTCACAAAATGTGAACTTTGGTCCCTTGAACAAAATTATTATGGCTCAAGATCTCACCATTGCTTTTGCAAGTGACTGTGCCATTCAGAATGCCAAGTTTTTGAAAAGCGAACAATGTTGACAGGGTGGCTTGGGCTTCCCTCCACCACAGCCCACATTTCAGACTCTGCAGATCTCGCTCTTCCTATTCATCTGAAATCATTTGTCTCTTAGGACTATTTTGAACTCTGGTGTTCAGTTTGAGCATTTCTCTTGAGCTAAGACCTGACACAAAGCAAATAGGAAGAAAATTGCTTTTTGAGGGTAAAGTGTTACTATAGAAGCTGCAGTTATCTGAAGCTCTTTTATGGTTCATGGTATTTATTCCAGGAATGAGTGGTTGTGCTCTCTGGCAGACCTGTATACTGAAAAGAATTGAAGATGAGCTGCTTTTACCATGAGACTATACAGTCATTGCAACATAGTTTTTAAAAGTGAGCTGAAAAATATTTTCCTACAGAGAAAATTCTTGTACAGTAAAGGAAAGATTGCCTTGAGGCAGAAAGTCTGCAAGCTAAGCAAAACAGGTTTCTGGGCTGCTGCAATCTTCATGTGTGATTTTGGGCAAACCTTGAAGTACTTCTTATTCAGCATTTCGTAAGTCGTGGCACTGAATTAATTCATACATGTAAAGCAGCCTGACACAATTGCAATAAAGTTTGTGCTGCTTTGCCAAATTGCAATGTGTTATTACATCCTAGATCATGACTAGGGGCTTTTTTGTAGACAAAACAGTGGAGTAACATTCTCACTTGCATACTCAGGTCATGCTCCACTCCAGGTGACTGTGATTGTACAATACCTGCAGGATCTAGCTCAGCTACAATTTTTTTGAGATTTTCTTTTATTTTAAAGAAAGCATCTCTTTACCTTTCAAGTTACATGCTGAAGTGTCACAGTAGTTTTGAAATTATTGTCCCTTGTATTCAAGGATCTCAAAAGTTTATTAATAAGCAAGGAACATGTTTATAGTAGGTACTTTGCATGATTATAAGTCCTGGGAAATTTGCATTCACAATTACTATTAGTTAGTATGTCTCATGAAAACACACTTTGCATATGTCCTGAACTCGCAGTGTGAAATTCTGACATTACTGTAGTCTGTGTGTGTATTACTGTTGTCTTCACTGAGCCTAATATTTTACTCTTTCCATTGAAGTATATAGTATCATTTATAGCAAGTGAGAAGCCCCTTTTTGAAGTGCTAAATGAATTGACATTCTTCATATTTTTGTTGCTGTTTTTGTTACTGATTCCTATTTTATTGTTACTGGCTTGTTTGTCATTAAGTTGCTTCCCTTTTGCCAGCTGGAGTTTTATAGACATACTCCATATTCATTCTTATTTTTGTCCTACTGAGACTTTCTGCTAAGAAAATTCCATGTTATATGTCTTACCAGTATTTTTTGTGTTTGTCATTCTTAAATATTTAAGAATTAGCCAGCTGGAGGTGAAAGCTGTTACCCTTACTTTTGTCATCCAAAATCAAAGGCTTTGGTGGTATAAGAGGTCACCTACTGTATCTGTTATTCTTGAAGCTAACAAATGTAGGTTATTGTAACGGGTTTTTCAGTAAGAGGAGCAACCTTCAGTTGAGCTTTTAAGTAGGATGTAGGGAAATAACTTTTAAAATCTGCAAAACTAAGAGTAACTGGAGCAAGCAGAGTAAATAACCTGAGAGTCTGCTCTGCTAATTATTTCTGATTCAAAAATCAAAGGTAACTTTTGAAAATGTTCATTTTTAGGATTTAAACTGATGGTGAACTGTGTTCTCCCTACATTAACCATCTGAACAAAGGCTATTTCTTCTACTGCTATGAATGTAAAGTTCAGGGAAAAGGCAGTTCTTCATCTTTGTAACATACACATTTCTTAGACTGCAGTGTCAGTTTTACTGTGCAGTGCTATCAATGAGTCCCAAATCTACCTTGAAGGATCACCCGTAGGGATGCCAGCTGAACCTTTGACCCTTCTGTTCTGACTGTTACCAAGGTTAACAGATCATTACAACTTGTGATGTTTGGAATACCTGTTCATTTGAAGCCTTTTTCATCCTACACTGTTTCAGACAACTTAAACAGAAGCCTCAGTCTCTCGTTTCTTTTTTTGTAGGAGTATATTTTGATGATTTTTGAGAAGGAATTATATTTCTTCCTAACTTTGTGTTAAAATAGATGTGGAATTTTAAAACTTACAACTTTATCTCTATTTTTCCTAAACTGTTAAAGTAACAAGTCTACAGCTATAAGCAAAAATAAAAAGATGAGGAAGCATTGTCTTTGAAAATGGTCAAACTCTGACCCGAACAGTTGCTTACAATACTATATCATTACACAGTGCAAAAAATTATGTGGCACCAGCAAAAAGGATGTCAGTAAGTACTGACTTTGTGGGATAAGTTCTAGCTACTGATAGGTTAAGGACACTTTGTTTATTTGGAATTGTCTTACCAAGGTACCATGTTGGATAATTAGCCGGTTATAATTACAATGGGTTTTGGTTTGCTAACCCAGAAAATTACATTTGTAAATAGTGTTCTTGTCTGTGGAACTGATTTCTAGCCAATGGAACTCTTGTAGAAGAGAAGTTTGTTGACACGGACTTTCCAAATGTTTTAATATATGGTACACTGTAAGTGTGCTTTTAGCATAGTTCATATCTTTTTTTCCCAAGATCATCCTCTGATAAAACGCACAGGCCATTTGACTGCCCAAAATCTACTTTTAGATACTGTTAATGGCCATCAGTTTTGTGTTCATAAAATAATACAAGAAATTGATACTAAAATTGGTTTTGTTATCTCTCCTTCGTTATTTCAAATGACTTCCGCATATTCTCATTGGAGAACTGACACTGGCTAATGTTGAAAAGTTTTATAAGGTAAAGATGACCTGATTATTCCGGTGCAGTGGAGAATGCCAATACAATTTTTGGTTTTTACTACTGGGGGAGATTACTTTTAATCCCAAGCAGCACATGTCTACTAGGTTTTACCTTTGTATTCTTTACTCGTACCTCTCTACAAAATGCAGTCTTTAAAATAGGTTTATAGGCATTACACCTAGGTACCTCCCTGCAGCATTCACACTATAATGTGAAGTCTGAAATTTTACCAGGTGGACTCTGTGTCCTCTTTATGTTCAGTTGAGAGAGTTGAGATATTAATGGACAATGTTGTATCCTTCTCTGTCCTCTCTATAAACAAATTTGAAGACAATCTTTTAGATACCAAGCCTTAAATCACTTTATTCTTTCAGTTAGATTTATGTAATTTTCCTTCTCTTAGACTTGTCTGGAAACTTGTAGTAGTGTTAACAGCTGCACTAACCCCAGTTAGGTGTGATCCAGTGTTTTTTTCCTTTGGAAGCATTTGAACAGTATTTAGCAATGCCACAAAAGAGCTTTCTGAAAGGAAAAGTGTTGTTTATTTAACCACATGATCATACAGAAGAAGAAACAACACTTCAAACCACTCTAATATCTATGTGCCTATCTGACTAATTTAGCATCTAAAACTTCTCTCCAATGGAATCCCATGTGTATAGCTTCTTCCTGATTTCCACTTAATGAGCTTCTGGTCTTCCACTCCTCAAGGGGAATGGCCCTTCCTCTGGACTTGCTCCAACAGCTCCATGTCCTTCCTATGTTGGAGACTCCAGAACTGGACACAGTGCTCCAGGTGGGGCCTCACAAGAGCAGAGTAGAGGGGGAGAATCAGCTCCCTCGACATATGTCAACTTCCCACAGTATTCTTTAGTGTGTGTTTTTGCATCGTTTTCCTTAACTTTTCTTGAGGTGCATCAGCATGGGAAGGAAATCAGCAAAGATAAAAAAGCAGTAACGGGAACCACACAGATGAATGCCAGTCAGAAATATTTTTCCTAAAAATATTTTTATGTATTTGGGATGCTGACTGGAGTCATAGAGTGTCTCAGGAGTGGTGAGTTCAAGCTTTAGTGGGGTTCCAGCTGGGGGCAACTCTTATTCGTCCCATTTGTAAATAGTCCCCTATCAGCCACAGGCAGCATCTTTCAGTAATCTGAATTCAGGAGCAGATTTTGAAAATGGATCTGCAAACTTGATTGCCTGGACATGTCAACATGTCCACCTGACAGTCAGAAGTGTTGACTACCTCTTACTCTACCCAGCAGCCAAGGACTCCTGACTTTTCCATCTGCTTTTGAAAACTTTGGCCAGAATCCTAGGTAAATGAATCTTTTAAATCCAAAATTATGACTTCTTTTCTGTTTGTCATGCTAAGAAGCTGGCAAAGTCATGTCTTTAAAAGCTGTTTACTTCGGACTGAACAATTGGTTTTGTTTCTGTTTTGGGAGCACAGTGTGGCTGTTTCTCGGGTATAGGGGTGAAGTTTTCTGTGTGAATGCAATTTTTATGCAGTTTTTTTGCATAAAATTTTATTGCATTTTTTAACTTCCTGTCGCTGTCATAAAAAAGGTCATTTGTACCAAAGGAATGAAATCTGATCAGGTAACAGTTTTTTGTAAAGATCACTTCCTTTGCACTGTGCATGTTTATACTGCTTACACAGAAGACATCAAATCTTTTTTATGTTAGGGTAGTACTAGTTTAAAAAGAGGCGTGCACACAGCCACAAGAAAAAATGGGAAAATGAAAGTGCTGAGTAATTTCAATTTTTCTGCTACTTTTGCAAGCCCATTCTACCAATAGCAGACTACCACAAACAGGAGACACTGATTTCCACACAGAACTTGGCCAGCTAGATCGTAGTTTACTTTGCTGTGTAATACAGATGGGAAAAGTGGAGCAGCTGATGTTTCCAGTGTTCGGAACAGTTTCTTCTGCTTCCAGCCACTTTTTTTCTCTCTGCCTTTCCCATTGGTGCAGCTTACAATACCTTTTTAAACAACAACAGAAATTGTGTCAGGAGTTTAAACCCACTGTGACATCTAAGAGGAGCAGCAAGAAACTGCCGCAAAGGAAGTGATTATCCCAGCGGGGCTTCAGAAGCTGCCCTGAATTGCTCAGGCAGTCCCCAACCATGAGCAGAGGAGGCAAGGGGAGAGGCACCATTCCTTGGGCTTCAGTCTCTTCATTATCCGTGGCTATTCACGCTGTAACCACTTCCATTTACACACTGAGCAATAAGCGGTTCCCTGCTCCAAGGGCCAGGGCTGAATGGGAAGAGCAGACCTGGTAGGCAGCCTGTTTCTGCTGACACCAGAGCTTTGTTTCTCAGCGATGAGTCTCACAGTAGCCCACAAACAACAACTCTCAGAGCATATCTTAGTTAAAGGATGGCAATGGGAAATGTGTGAGCATCAGGGAGCAATGATCTCAGTTCATATAGAGAATGGGAACAGTATATGCTTTGTTCTGCTTGATTGCATCTGGTGCTGGCTTATTTTGAGAGCAGCAGAGACTCCAAGTAACTCCTGGCTTCACTGTTCGTCGCTTAAAGATCAGCTTATGTTGTATGGTCCTCTGTGGCAATAGAGGGCTGAATGTTTGTGAACAGACTGAGATCTGCAGGTCACTCACTGCCTATTGAGTCTGTCTGGAGTATCTAAAGTTGAGCACGAAAATAAAAATAAAGACACTGAACTGCTGTGTGGGCTGGGGAAATGAGGGTATTTGTTCTTTACCTCTCTGTGCGTACATTCTCCATCTTATTCTTTGTAGCTTTAAATTTCAGCATCTTCCAAGCAGGGACCTTATCTGTAGCTCTGTTGTGTAGCCCAGTGGCTTTTCAGTGTTCCTTCAATAAAAATGAAAGTTACAGACAGATTTGCTTGTGGTTGCCTGTGTCTGCAGGTTTTTACCTCAGTTCTGTAGCACAAAGCACAAGGAATTTGTGATTTATGATTTGCATAAAGAGCTGCAGTGATCGCTGATGGAAGAGTGAAGTGTGGCAGATTAATAGATGACTTTTGCATTTAACTGCTCATGAAAAATGAACAATGTGGTGCATGTGTTCCATTTTTTGACAGTGTTGCACAAATTATGTGAAAGATTTAATGATTTCATAAATTTCTATGTCCAGCATAGTCTTACTATAAAAGTTAGAGTTCTACTAAGCTTAGGCTCAGTCAGAGATAAATGCAATAGAAACTTAACCTAGGTTTATATGATTTTTTTGAAGTGTGGTCTCATTTCCATGACGTGTCATCTTGGTCAAGAGTCAGAGAATTGGTAGTTCTTTAGTTACATTAGAAAACATTTAACATTTTTTCAAGGTTATGTTTTACTAAATATTTGTGCACTTGTAGTGTTTAGTTGGTAGAGCCGACACTTCTTTGGAAGTAAATTTTATTGTAAAGTTTTGAAAGAAAATGCTTTGAGTGAGAAGTAAAATCTGTCTAAAAATTTAAAAATGTCAAAATACCAACTTGGAAATGTATGAAAGAATTCGCTGGAAATTTTGCCACCTATGGCAAATTTTATTTGCCTAGTTTGCTTCTCAGTTTGTATTCTCTGCCATAAAGGGCTCAGGTTATAACCCTAGAGGAAGACAAAAATTCCTTCTTTCCTTGGGAATCTGCTATGCCAGCTCCAGGGAGGAAAGCTTTCACAGGCAATCGAGTGCAGGGAGTGCAATGGTCACAGGAAGGATCCGGAAGCCTGTAATTCACATCTCCTCCAGTGAGGAGCCAGCAGGACACAGCCAGTCTTGGAGGGGATGTGTCCTCTTCTTGAGGCAAGTGGGAGTCTGAGCCAAATCTGCTGCATCTCAGAAGATCACTGAATGACTGAAGCCAAAGCTAAAGCTAATGATCCACTGCACAGACCCATGTCAAGAGAAAATTTTTGAATAATTCTTTTTTACTTCTATTCTCTCTCCTGGGAGTGTGATAATGTTCTTGTACTTGTTGTTTCACAATTGTACTTCTAAGTTTAGGAGAACCTTCATTTTGCATGTTAAAGACCTTTCAAGTTCTTGTAGGAGCTCATCATAGAGTAAGACCAATGAACATCTGCCTCAAAGCTCTTGATAACTTGAGTCCTGTCAGAACAGTTCCCTTTAGAAGAAACTATACCAGGACCTTGAAAAATCCCATCTTTTGGCACAGTGGCTGTGAGAGATCTGCACACTGAGAAATGTCTTTCATCAGATGACAAGTTTCAGTAAAGTTTTATCTACCCATGCTTCTAAGCTTTGAAATTGAAAGTTAGGACTGTGCTTGTTGGAGTCTCGTGCTCTGCACAGATCCTCTTTCCTTAGGGGAAAGTAGGAGATTTCCTATTGACAACGTAGACCCCATGATACTGAGTTCTCTTAAATCCATCTCATTGTCCTGTCAACATTAACTCCAGGCTTAGAAAAGTAAGACAATGTTGGTTAATGCCAACAGTGACAGTTAGGAACGGAAATCCCCTGGAAATTGGCAGCAGAGTCCATACGCCTCTTCAAGGGCATGGTGGTGGTACTCCTCCCCTCTCCACCTCCCCAGTGCTGTCTGCAGGGTTTAGGTGTACCCTGCAGCGTGCAGGGTCACTGCAGAGTCTCATCTGGTTGTGTAAATGGGCTCTGCTGGTCCCTGGAGAGCTGATCTGAAATCACCCTTGGCTTCATTATTGGTGTTTTTTCGACTCAACCCCGCAGAGTGGTCTTGCAGAGTGGTCTTTTGCAGTGTAGGCACTCTCAGTGGGGAACAGGCTGCTAAATTCCTCTGTAGATTTGGGCTGTGTTGTTTCTTTTATGGTTACCAGGTAGGAATTTTTTACATTTTAAAATTTGTGGTTTGTGAGGATTATTTTTCCATATTACATTTGTGATACTTTAGGTAGCAGAATTAAAAACTGTGAGATTTTGTGTGGCAAATTAACCCCAGCTGCTCTGGGATTTTACCCTTGGAGGTGTGTAAATAACACAGTGGTGGTGATGCTTGAAAGAGAATTCCTGTGTAACAGATACTTCAAATCATCTGACTTGCTTAAGGGGAGAGAAATGAAGACATACCAGACACAGAGTTCAGTTCAAGTTCCCTTCTGATTTCAGTCACTGATTTCACTGAAAGCTATACCAGTGCATCCAGGAGAGATTCATACATGAGGTTAAACTTACAGTTTTACAGAAATACTGTAGCTGCCAATACATACATGTTGTTCCCGTGTTGAGCTTAGTTGGGCTTTCTTTGGGTGTTTCAGAAAGATCAATTTCTTGTATAGATTTTTTACTGACCCATAGGATGTGCTTACATGTTGCCTTTTAGTTAGGTTTAGTGTGATTTCTGTACTCAGTAAATAGCATTGTGAAAAACATTTTTTTTGAAGTCTTGGTCAAGTGATTGAAAGCCATGAAGGTAGTCATCACATGCTTTTGTTGTAGGAGGATTTTAATCTTCATTTGTACTAGGAAAGGAAGTATTACATAGTAAATGTTTTGTACTGTAACTGAAAATGTTTCAGGAAAGTATTCTGCTGGTTCAAATATTTTCATATAAACATAGCTATCTGTTCAGAAATTAGTTCTGATTAATGTGAGCCAGTACATCCTATTTGAATTAAATCTTCCTTTGTGATTAACAAAAGCCAAATGTTTGTACTTCTGAAAATTGTGTCTGCTGAGGTAGGGATTTTTCTTTTCTGAAGTTGATTTGTGACATTCTGCATATATCTTGGCTGTTTCCATGATCTTGTTAGCTGGATGAAGTATCAAACACATATGGTAATTATGATATTTGGCGTCTCATGATAATACCAAGTGCTGAATAACCCTCAGCTCCCTCTGAAGTCACCAGACAATTCAGGACACAGATAACCCTTAAGCCTTTGTAGATCTCCATCTTCTTGTAGGTATAGCCACTAATAATGAGGCCATAAATGGGGGTAAGGCAATCTCGTGAGCAAAGTTGAATCCAATTCTGACTCTGATGTATCATGGACAGATTGGCAGGGATGCCAGAAGCAGCAGCTTGAATCTATTGTCACTTTATCTACCTTAAATGCTCTTTCTTTTAAGTAAAGCTATCTTCCTATGCTTATTGCACCATCCTTTATAAAGTCTACCTTCAAGCCTGTCATCATTGCAAGACTGTTTTGTTGGTCTGTATGGTAGGGGGGAACAATTGACTTGTACTTTGTCATGACAGATTTATGGCACAGGAAGACCACTTGAAAGTATGTTTTAAACTCCTTCAAATAGAATTTTTTGTGTGTTTGATCTGGAGGAGGCAGCATGTTCCTTCCTGGGGTCCCAGAGAATGGAACCAAAAGCAGGACAGACGACTCTGTCTGAACTTTGAAGTTGAACAAGAACAAATCATTGTTGAATATCTGTTCCAAATAAGTTTTGATACCTAGTGTCTGATATTTAAGCACGCTATAATAGGTAGGGAAGAATACATGGTGTTCACACAGCTCAGAACAAGATACACATTTTAAAATAAAAATTTAAGATAGGTATTCATTTATACTCTTTTTTACTCAATCTCATTAAAACTTCACAGGTCTATTGCTGACATTCCATGCCTTACAGTCTGTGCTGCAATGATAACTCATAATATAGATATACTAATCTGTCTTGGGATGCTAAACCACATAGAGGGAAACAACCAAATTGTGTTCCTAACCAAGAAATAAAAGCTCCACTTTACAATGTAAAATTGGTGACACTATTAATTATAATTGCCTGTACTCATCTTGTTCTTTAAGTGCTTTATTGTCATTTATAATTAGATGGTACACTTCTAAAGCAAAGACACAGGTTAGTATCACCTGCCTGTCACATTTCATTTAAATAAAATGTGATGTTTTGTATGCTGTACTATAGAAGACTGAAATATGTGACATTTGTGATACTATGTACAGAAGCCCTGGCTATACAGAGGTCAGTGTTTCACTCTGCAGTCTAAATTTCATTTTCTTAGCGATTTAAGTTTGCTTTAGAATTATTTCGCAAGAGAACAGATTTCATTTATTTAATAGAATGAGATGAGGGGCTAAAAGAAAGTTAAAAAAATGCCAGTCGCCTTTATATTTGGACTTCCCAAGCATTTATCTCATGGCTTCATTCTTCCCATATTTCATAGCACATTGCTGTGAAAAGTAAATGAATCACCCACATATATAAATATATTTCTTAATAGAGACAGATGGGTATAGATTTATACATACAGAAATTTACACACACCACGCATAGGTACATAAAATATGGTCTTAGGATAAGTATATGTATGTGCACGGCTATACTGAATACTTGGTGGTATGTAGTAGAACCCTTGGGTAGGTTTTTATGGATTTGATTTATTGGCTGACCGAGTTTATTCATTATTTGTATATGATTTTTTGCTGCTGGGTGGCCATAATTTACAATTCTGGACCTAGTTAACTCTGTGGGTGCCTAGAGTTTCCTGTATGAACATCTCCAACTATTGTTTAAAGAAATAAATGAAGTGGACTTGCTTGAATGAACAATTTACTCATGAGGAGCAAAATATGGGTAGGCAGGCAGGTCATAGAAAATAGCTTTCAATGAGTCTTTGTAAGTCACCATGCTATCATATATTCTCTTAACACACATACAGCAATCCATACATTCTACAGGCACCTGAGGATCATCTGTGAACTTGCTGATCTTTTTCTCTAGTTGGTATTCAATGCTATTCTTGTATTCTCTACTTGCACAGTCCTGATAAATTTGCTGGTAGGCACAGAACAGAACAAAATCCTGAAGAGGTGTGAAAAGTCAAAAAGTGCCTTGGCATCATTTCTGTATAAATGAAACATGATACTTCCATCATTTCAAAATTGGACTTAAGGTTTTGTCAGTTAGCAAATCACAAAATCATGGAATGTCTTGGGTTGGAAGGGACCTTAAAGTTCATCTAGTTTCAACCTCCCTGCCATGGGCAGGGACACCTCCCACCAGGCCAGGTTGCTCAAAGCCCCATCCAGCCTGGCCTTGAACACTACCAGGGAGGGGGCAGCCACAGCCTCTCTGGGCACCCTGTGCCAGTGTCTCACCACCTTCACAGGAAAGAATTTCCTCCTAATATCCAATCTAAATCTACCCTCTTTCAGCTTGATACCATTCCCCCTTATCCTATCACTCCATACCCTTGTAAAAAGTCCCTCTCCAGCTTTCCTGTAGGCCCCTTCAGGTACTGGAAAGCTGCTCAAAGGTGGCCCCGGAGCTTTCTCTTCTCCAGGCTGAACAACCCCAACTCTCTCAGCCTGTCTTCACAAGAAAGGTTCTCCAGCCCCCAGTCATCCTCATGGCCCTTCCTCTGGACTTGCTCCAACAGCTCCATGTCCTTCTTATGTTGGGGACTCCAGAACTGGACACAGTGCTGCAGCCAGGCTCTCATGTCTCATGAGAGTGAATTAAGAGCAAAGCGATTCTTTTCCCGTGATGCACAGTATCTACTGGAGTTGTGTAATAGAACTGTTTGCTATACCTTGTTTACTAGGAAGAAAGGACTTCTCTTTGCGTTCAGTGTGGTAACAGCTCTTCTGGAGGTTTCAGATAAAATGTTACACTGCCTGTGGTTTTTTCAAACCATTGTATCATTTGCTACTATAAAGTCCAGCTAGGGTATTCTGGAGCAGGGGCACAAATATGAGAAGAAGAGCGAGAGCACTCAGATTAAAATGCCTTGATTAACTGTTAAGCATCCACAAACTGTGACTAGTTATAATTTTTGTGACTTCAGATATTGCCTCAAAGGTGATTTGGCTCTTTACTGCTCTAAATACGGGATGTGAACTTACAGTACTGGACTTACTGGATATGAACTTAGTCAGACAAAGAAATGTAGCAGAGATTCTTTGTTTTCCTACAAAATTTTACACGCATATATTTCATTGTGTTCTTTGTTAGTTAAAGCCATTGGTCTACAGTCCATAGGTATTTCTAGAATTTCCTATTGAGAGGAGAAGTGGCAAACATTGCACATAAAGAATGTAAATTTGTCATAGCAACAGATTTGATTTTCAATGTCTATTTAATAGAAGGGTGTGATCAATCTTACTGAGATAGTGGGTACCTAATTGTAAAAATTTGGTGTAAAACTTAGGTAGCTACCCAGCAGAGGAAGTACACTTTATTCTAGCCATCTGTGAATGCTCTAGTTACAGACATATGTAATTCCACACGCACTTGTGGTGTATTTTATTGTAACTGTGTAATTCATCACAATTTAATGTGACATAGACATCATTGTAACTAAAGTTCGAAACTCTTCTTCTGTTTTAAGGAAAGCAAACAACCAAATGAAAAAGATCTACAAAGGAAAACCCCTAGGAAGAATAAACCAAATCAATTAAAAATTCCATCTTGGAAGCAAAGCATCCTTCAGTAGGCATGTCACATCTTTGGGAGTCTGCTTTAGTGTCCACGAGGGAATATTTCCTCTGCCTCTCCTTCCTTACATAAATCTCAAATATCTTGGAAGAAAAGTAGCGTTGAATGATTTTTTTAGTTGTTGAAATGTTTCTGCTTTAATGCTTCTTTCCATCTATGCTTTGAAGAGAATCTTGTGGTGGTTCCTAGAAGAAATTCCTAGGATAGTTCTTGCTCAAGGTTACAATTTGTGCAAAATACACAATTGCTTCATATTGTAATGGGTTTGAATGCGATTTTCTTAAGTGCCAAAGTCACAGGGGGGCACAAGTGCTACCGAACATCAGTAAGATTTAAGGTTTTAAGACATGTGAGAATTGCTGAATTCACCTTAAATGGGTTTGAAATCATCAGCTGAGTTGGTAAGTTCTTGTGATATGTAAATACATTTCTTTGTTAAATCCAGTGCATTTAATATTGATATACATAAAAAGTTACATATGTTCTGCATATGTATCTAGGTATACAAATACTCAAAAATGTATGTAGCAATTTTTTGAAAATTGTTTTTTTTAATCTTTTTTCATACATTAATTGGGAATAAATAGATTTCTGTGATTTAGGGAGTTGCAAAACAGGAATAAATACAGATAGACTTTTAGTTATTTGTTACATTCTCTTCTCATGCTTACCATTTCAGGTGGTCAGCAATCGAAAAATTCACTTAGATTCTTGAAAAATGTGTATTTGCTAGTCGCCTTTATTTTTTCATTCTTCACGCCTCAAATCCCCCTTGAAATTTCAGCATTACTAGATTTCTGGGTGATAAAGGACATATCTTTTCTGTTCTCAGAGTGCCAAAGGCAACAGAATGAAATTTGTATGCAACACTATCTATGTTACATGTGCATGTTCATTTATCTCAATAACTGACTGTCATCTTTGTGTGTGTACATCTTACAATGATAATAAGAGCCCAACACTGCTCAACATGTCAAATTTTCAGGGATAGATTTCTAGCTGCAGGCAACTTGAGCAAAATACCTCATATTGAGAACACCCTCATCCTTACTGACCGCATTAGACCCTTTCATGTACCTTCAGATGTGGTTTTATTTATTGTTTACTTCCACCCATGCCTTGAACTGCAGTGGTTTTCATATATGATTGGACTCATAAGCATATGTTCACTTAAAAATGCAGTTAATGTAATTAAGTAACGTTTTTGTATGTTAAAGTAAACATAGTACTTACCCAGTTGCCTGCACAAATTTTGCTGTGTTTTGGTGAACTTTGAAACTTGTTCGATCATTTTGCCAATGAAATGGGAGAATAAATACTTTTAAAGAGAGAACAGATATTTTCATATACATTTAATATATATATTTTTAAATAAAATAATAAGATTTGGAATCACAAAGGGGAAATGTGTTTTCTAATTTGGGGGTTGTTGGAATTCCATTATCTTCCATAAGCTGAATTCAGAAATGAGAGCACAATGGTTTTTATTTCCTAGTAAGGGTTTAATTACTTCTTCCCAGCTGCTTGTCAGCTTTTAAAATTACTTATTTAAAGATGAAGAACTACAGAATTAAAAATTTCTTTTGCTTCCTTTAGAAATGAAAACCAAAACAAACACAAAATTCGTGAATAATAACAAGCATGACCAGTGGCAGGATAACATACACATTTCTTGTCAAGAAAAAGTAATTGCAGCACTTGTGAAAATGAGATTTATATCTAGTGCTAATTTTTACTCTCCACCTGATTATATAAAACTGCAGTAGTACATAAGAAGGAATTGTAGTCCTTCTGGCCAACAAGCATTAAACACACTGTTGAGCAGCCAGCATTACATTATGTAAAATAAAGAAAAGAGTAATAGGGGTCCAAATCTTAGAGATTTTAAAATGCTGATATAAAACCAAGAGACAAACTTATTTCATAAGAGGAGGAAACTAGATTAATAGTAATTATTTTAATTTTTTTTTCACTTTTTTGGTGTGATTTGGAAAATCACTGATAGCTTGGTTTATTTTCATTATCTGTAACAAAACCTTTTTCAAGTTAATAAATATTATGAAATCATTAGTTCATATTAAAGTATTTTTATTATCTTTGATTTGTCCTAGATCAGAGGAGGAAAGCTTATGATCACATACACAAGAAAGAATGATGCTGGCAAATATGTTTGTGTTGGAACAAACATGGTTGGAGAACGTGAAAGTGAAGTTGCAGAGCTCACTGTTTTAGGTAAGAACTCTTTTAAAACTGTGTTAATGAAAATGTCCAAATTTTGTTTTTCCTAGTAAGCCTTTTATTATGAATAATTCTCATCTATTTCCTTGTCAGTGTTTATGTTGAAATTGTTTCGTGTTCTAGCC
>VZRW01003364.1:917924-1155724 GCA_013398125.1 Aegotheles bennettii | reverse complement strand
ACGGGGACGGGACACAGTTAATTGCTTTACAATCTACCTTGTACTGTTTTTGCTGTCAGAAGATGCTTTCTTCCCTAGTTTTTGAACTGAAAGTAATTCCAGTGTCCACTGACTGGATGAGTCAACAAAATAATAGCAAAACAAAAAATAAAATCACTAAGAAGCAGAGGCTTAATTTTTTCTCTCTCATTGAAAAAAATATCAGAAATATTCTAAATTTCTATTCTAAATAATTATCCTTTCATTTATAGTTGTGTGTACTGAATGTTGTAAAGACATAACAGGTCTACTTGTTCAAGTGATCCTAATGATGCATCTCTGAGCATTCTCTGTGATCATAATGATGATCCTCTGAGCATCAAAAAATGCATTTTCATTTAAGATAACTGAGCACAGCTTAAAATTGCATTTTTTGTTGCTGTTGCAGAAGAGAAGTTGTAACGCCAAGTGCAATCTCAGAATGGGACTCAGCATGGGAGAGTTGCCTTATGATCGCTGTAGATGCAACTTTGGTAGTTTTCATTCAAAATGTGTCCTCCGTTACTTGAAAGTAGGGGAGGCTTGAGATAGTTTACTTGTTTCTGCAGAAGGAATACATGTTTATGATCACAGCAAGAGAGTATCCAAGCCATTGTTCATAACACACTGGTTTCCATCACAGTGCTGCTGCAGTAGTCTTGGCTCTTTCTGGCTTTCAAGGCAGCTTGAAGTCCGGTTCAAAGTTTTATTTGATGCAGGGTTTTCCATAGTCAAGTGAGATTGGATGCCTTCTTAAAGTTGTTGAAACTGAATATCCAGCAAGATAGCGTATAACTTTTTAGAAGCTAAGAAAAATTTCCTAAGATCCACTATACTGTGGGTTTGGGTTGTTTTTTTTGATTTATAGACACCTTAGAAGCACTTTGGGAGTAAGTTTGTCAAATTGACTCTTAGAACTTCCAAGCAAAATCTAAAATTGAAAGTCGTAGTTCCGTGAGTAAAGTCCTGACACTGGGCTTCTAGTTAACTGTGCCAGGTAGTTGCTTATCACTAGTCTGCTACTAACCAGGGAATCATGGTATGGACTGTTAGGTAATCCAGGCTGGAAAATATTACTCTTGCTGAAGACCTGTAAGACAGATGCATTGCAGAGAGGGGTCTGTCTTTGCCTTTCTCTTAATCTCATTTTCCCTTCAAACATATTTCTGATTTTCAGCCTGGGAAAACTAGCGAGGTTTTCTTTTCAAACAGGACAGTAAAGCTTTGAATGTCTTATCAGTCTGTGTCTAGAAATCTTTAATACACCTTGTTCTTTCAACTCAGGACTTAGATATGCATGGAAAAGTATGAGAAACATGCTGACTTCATATATTAAAATCTTTCAACATAAATCTTCTGTTTATGGGGTTTGGTTATTTAGAAGTTGAACTTTTGCTTTTAGGTCTCTGCTTTAGGTCAGAGGGAGGGTTGCATGCCAGAAACTGTAATATTAGAAAGTTTCAAAGTGTTCCTTGCTAAGCTTTCCTTGTGTTTACCAAATAATCGTGTGACAAAGATAGATACTTAAATCAGTGCTGATTTCCCTTATCCATTTATGCATTTGAATGAGTGTTACAAATGGGCAGACAAAACCCCTCAGACTATTGCTCTTCCTTCAGGAAACTGATCCAGAGAACAATGTGCCTCTTGTGGGTTTTGCTGTTGTGCAGCAGTCCTGGCCTTACCAGATCAGTCCTTCTTCTCTTACACAATTCAATTGAATATTGTTCCGCAAACTATTCTTACTCGGAGGTTTAATCTGGAATGTTCTTTCCTTGCATTTAGATTGTGGCTTTACTGCACCTACAAGACAGGAACTGGGGGGAATATCTGTGTTTGTATTTTTTTGATTCACAGCTAGAATGTCTGTAGGTCTCTGGTTTATTTCTCATTTCTTGTATATGAACCCAGGCTAGAACTGACAGTTTAAATGTTAACTTGCTATTTCATATAACATTGTTTGCCTAATGTTGCTAGCAAAGGCAGGTTTTCTACAACACCAGTGTCCAGTTAGTCTGGACATCCTTGAGAATAAAGGAAGCTCTTTGATAGGGTTTTGTTCAGTTCACATTTCCACTACAGTCCTTTTTTGAACCATTTGCTAAGGTTTTATAATACTGAGTCTGTACATCTTGATCTGCAAAGTCAAAGGAATATTCAGAACCACCTTTGTCAAAAACAAACGTGAGACACTAACAATATGGGATTGTCTCTTTATCCTTCTGTCTGGTGCTTTTGTATTCCTGGGAGAAATTTGTGGCATATTTTTGGGTATTCACATTTGCTGATTGTGCCAATGACTTCAGACTCTTCCAGTTCCAGGGAAATTATATTTATATCTTTAATACATACAAGTCAAAACATGCATCTGCTGTCTCAACTCTCTCAGAGCTTTCACAGGTTTGTAGGCAAAAAGGTCATCTGCCTTAGGCAAAGGAACCTGCCAAGCACTCTCCTGTTAAACCTTCCCTGTTCTTTTACGGACATCCTTTTGTCATCTTGTGCTGCCTTTCTGGATGGGTAATCCTTCCTGGAGTATCCCAGAAATTGTTGAAAACACTTTTCTTCCTTGTATGTGTGCAAACTTTGCTGCACTCCAGCCTGGTGTGGAACTACAGAACTATGAGTAGCCCAGCACCATAAAGCTTTGAACCCTGTTGCAGGCAGAAAAGTGTGTTGATCCCTTTCCTGAAATTTCCAGCCAGTAGCAGGATTGCCAGAATAGCACAACCTGTACTGGGATCCCCTTTTATTTCAGAAAGCCTGAGAAAAATTATGCATCAATTAATCTGACTCTGGTGAGACAGGACTTGGATCATCTGTGTCCTACAATGTAAGTCAGGGATAACAGCAATTTTTGTGGGCAGAAATTTTAAAGAGGACATTGTGAGTTTTGTTGGCTGGTTTTATTTTGTGTGCGCTAGGGAAAGAAAATGTGTTTCTAATGTAGCATTGGAAATGACTGCATTGAACACTAGCTGCTGCTGACACCTGCAAGCAACCTCATACAGATACTGTGCTGGACCTTACTTAGTCTTCAAATTTAGAGGCATCATTGCATCAAAACCTCCAGTGAGACCATGTATGGTTTGTGCCGTTTGTCTTTTTGAAGCAGTGCAGCAGATGAATGGTCATTTGCCAGAGTCCCTGCAGCAGGACTGCTTCTACCTGAGGATCAATGTGTATTTAGATTTTCTGTGTAGTTTGTGTTTTCCTTTAGCTATATTAGCTGTGACAATGTAAAAATACGTAAAAAGTAAGGAAATCTGTACTTGGATCCTGACCCACTGTTGAGAGCATCTGCCTTCTGTGCTGAGGTTCACACTGCTGGCCATCTGCAGGGCTATGGATCTTCTGCCTGAGGCTGGGAGCTGGAAGAGCAGCAACAGAGGCACCTCCATCAGATTCATCACCCTGCTCCCCTTGCCCTAACAGCCACAGTTCAGGGAAGATTGCAACTCAGCCACAGAAATGCTGGACTAACCCCTTTTTTCCTTTCCCTTCCTTTTAGAGAGACCATCTTTTGTGAAGAGACCAAGTAATTTGGCTGTGACTGTGGATGATAGTGCGGAGTTTAAGTGCGAGGCAAGAGGTGACCCAGTCCCTACAGTAAGATGGAGGAAAGATGATGGGGAATTACCAAAAGCAAGGTACAGTACATGGAGTTACCTTTTTTGTGACATCTAGCTTGGTATATGGTGTAACCATTCAATATTTGACAGTTAGCATTTTTGTTTCTTAAATGGAGAAGGCCTGGCTGGTCTAATAAGACATTTCTAGTTACCACTGAGCTCTATTTGAAGTTGTAATTTGTATTGAAACTTAAGAACAGCTTGTTCTCGAGCTTTTGTTGTGACAACACATGGCAAATACAACAAAAAATAACTGTGTTCAGTTAGTAATATCTAATACAGATTGATTCTCCACCTGGAGAGTCTTTTGTAATTACTGAAAGTCTTGGAGAATGTCTAACAAGTAGTAAATGAGATTACAACACCAATAAGTATATATTGGAATTGCAAATGACATAAAATGTAGTTTGGTAGTGTAGAAAGCTGCCTTGTTATACATGGCTTTTATGCTAATTTTTCAGTTAACTTTTTTTCCCTGTCATTGCTCTAATTCAGGCCAAAAAATAAGACACCTTATTAAAAAGAAATACATTCTGTGATAGATTATTTATTTATTTATTTACTTTGAATTCCCTGTCATCAGTTAAAAACCTACTAGGTGGGGGATTGAAAGAAGAAACCCTCTAAGAGTTGGCTCCAGTCATCCAAATACAGCTCCCTGATAATCCAGTCTGTAACTTTACTGAAAAATCTTTTAGTTTTAAGAGAAAAATCTACTTTCCACTTTGACTGCATTATACAAAGAGAAAAAATGTGATGCAAGGAGAGAAAATGATAAAAGGCCACACTGTTCTTTAAAAAAAAATACTGAATGAATTGTGATTTATTTTGTCTTCCGAGCAATTCTCATCTTCTTGAGAACAATATTTTCTTTTCAAAAATATAAAAAAAATTCCTTCATTCACATGGAAAAATTATAGCGAGAAGAATAACTATCATTACACTTACTTGTTAAAATAGTTATTTTAAAATATTCTGCATTAGAGCTTTATGATTGTATTACTCCAGTGAAATTTTACTGATGTCAGTAAAACTGACTTACATTGCAAATGAAATCAGAATGTTTTCAAATATTTAGATGTATTTTGATTTTAAAACTTTATTTTTACATTATGAATTTATAAGGATTTATACATATTTTTATTTCTAAAGGAAATGTAAGAATAAAAGTATTTGAGAGCAAACCCACCATATTTTGTCCTCTACAGAAGTTGTACAAAGTTCTGTTATTCGTATTCATTGCTTTTACTATGTGTATTTAAAGATACGAAATCCGTGATGATCATACCTTGAAAATCCGGAAAGTTATGGCAGGAGACATGGGCTCATATACTTGTGTTGCAGAAAATATGGTTGGAAAAGCTGAAGCATCAGCAACTCTAACAGTTCAAGGTAAGAATGTTTCTTTACATAGTACTCTAACCTAGAATAAAGTTGATTTTTTTGAATGGCAACTTTCTAATGGAGTTGCTATACACAGACTAGTTGAGTGTATACACAACTACTAGAGTTGCTACTTGTTCAGGAACTCTATGCTGTGTAGTAAAAAAGAAAGCAAAAATATAGATTTGGTTTGAGTTGTAATCTTAAGAAATTTTGTTTGAGTTGTATCCTTAAAAAATTTAAGCATTTCAGATGTAAGATTTGTTGTAAGCCATCTTTCTAGTACTGGGATGGGGAACTGAGTATGTTTTGAACTTCAGTGTGATCAGAATCAGGTAACTTACAGTCTTTGTATCTAAATCCTAACAGAAAAAAGAAAACCAGTGTTATCAGACTACATTGATTTAGCTTGAAATGAAAGAGTTACAAGTTCAAGTATCTGCCAGATCTTTTCAATTAAATATAGTAAAGAAACGGTGAATGATAAATCTGTTTGTGGATCTTTTAATACACTAACCCAGGCCACTGGAATCCCTGTTGCTTTTTCATTATAAAAGCGTATCGCAGCACTACTGTTTCTTTGTAAGATAAAAGTTCAGTGGAACTCAGTGAACTAATATGTATAAAAATCCCTCATTACCTTTATATACACAATCCAGATGTTCACTGTTCAGATAATCCCTCTTTTCCTCTCCTGGCTAGCAGGCAGGCAATGATGTCACCCTGATGCTTTTTTCTAAGCACTGATGGTCCTCCTGTCCTTTTCTCTGTTCAGTGGGAATTAGTCAGCATGGACTTCTGGGGAAGTATAGGCTTAAAAGTATTTTATTTGGTAACAGATCTCTATTTTGACACATTTACTGTAACAGGAAAGGTCTTGTCCTTAACCTGCTCTCCTTTTTCTGTAAGAAATATTTGTTGTCCCTAGCATCTGTAGCTGTTAGGAAAATAGGAATTCTTTTGTTGAAACTCTCATAAAACCAAGAGTTTTGAGATGTTCTGTTTTATTAGTCACCATGATGTTAATACATCAAAACCGGATACCTTGTGTTTGCAAAATAACCAGCTTTTATGCTCAGTGTTTTAGAATAAGAGGTTAACACGTGAGCAGTAAATACAGTTTCTTGAAAAGAAAAAGACTGAATTATTTTTAAATGACAGTTTGTTCTGAAGATCACGTCTTATATGAACTGTTAATCTTGTTAAATGTTAGTATTAAGAAAATTTTCTTTGTGACTGGTTAAGTAGATACATTTCAGGAAATGGGCTATTGGTAGCCCTAATCCTTCATAGTCCTATTCAAAATAAAAAGCAAATAGGTTCTTGTAATCCCACTTGGGTTAACGGTGCTACTTACATATAAAATGACATAAGTATGTACATGCTAGAGATCTAGAGTGAGCTCTTTTAAATTTTGATAATACAATGATTTTTTAAGGAACATGAACATAACCTAAGTCTTCATTCAGCAAGATTCCTATTTTTTTTTAAGTACTTGTATTACACAGTAGATATTTACATTGTAACAGCTTGGCTCTGCGGATATTGTTATGGGATAATTTGTTTCCTAGTGTGAATGGATTACCTCCTGAGCCATTTGTCTGTACTAATGGCTTTGTAGAAGGGATTGATGTGAGCAACTGTAATGTGTAAGGCCAATTTGTAGTTGGTAATGTAGTAAATTATGTTCAAAATCCATTTACTAGAGTAGCCAGGAGACCTAGTTTTATGAGAAAAAAAAAAAGACTTCTCTAGAAAACATGCATTTTCCATTCAGATTTCTTTTCACATTTTTTCCTCTTTTTCCTCCTTCTCCTATTGTTCTTTCCTCTCAACTCCTTGTCCTGTTGTTTAAAACACTGGTTTGGTTTGGTTTTTTTTGAAAGTGTCAGCTTTTTAACTTGTTCCATCTAGAGAGATACATTTGATCTCTCTTCAGTGCTAAGATGACATTGATCTGACTGTTCATGGACACACAGCTCTTTGAGGATTTCATCTTTTAAATTTTTTTATGAGTATTATTTTATCTGGGTAATTTAAGGACTGGAAATGACAAGTCTCTGTGTTTATTAATTGTCACGTGCTGTCTTGACTGTTGGAGTTTAGTAAATGTGTGCTCTGCTATGCCAACTGGAGTTATTTCTGTAACCTTTGTAAACAGGGGTCTGTTACAAATCACGTCTCAGAAGTTACACCTGCCACCATGTAGACTTGTTTTAGTCAGCAGAAGACAGGTGGTTTTCCTTGGGTTTGAGTTTGACTAGGTTTTGAGGTTTTTTGGGGTGTTTGTTTTAGGTTCCCCCCCAGCCTCCCCCAGTATCTCAGCAATAGTCTGTGGTGTTTTCATGCCAGAATATAGTCCAAGAAAGACTATGAGAGTTGTTAATGGTAGTCCAGAAGATGCATGTCCATGTTAGGAAAGGGGCAGTCCTCATCTGTCAAGTGTCTGTACAGTGGAACTGGTGCACTGAGTGAGACGTGGCACACAGCAAAAAGGGCTGTGAGCAATGCTCTTCAGGACACTGCTCAGGCCTCAGGGCTGGTGTGCTGCTAAGGGGAGGATGTATCTTCTTCTATACTCATCATTTTTCAGGTGTCAAGCACAGTGATTGACCTTGTGTATGTTTTGCACTGTACAGGGTTATCTAGGGTATTAAAAGTGGAGCGTGCAGCACCTGGGCTAATTGAGATACCTGGGTGTCAGGGATGTGTTGATGAAACGTGGCAAATAGCTAAGCTGGTGTCTCAGCAGAGAGCTGCCCTGGGTCTGCTGGCATTATTACCCCCAGGTCAGCACTGACTCTGCTTGAGCTAGCAGATGTTGGAGTGCAGTAGGAGTGCATTCCCTCCAGTGCTCTCCGTCTCAGGAACACAGCTCAGCGCTGCCTCTGAGCTAGGGAAATGGACCTTCTCTCTATCTGTGGACTAGGAACTGTCAACTCAGATAGTTCAACTATATATAAGGGGATACTGACAGTAGAAAATTAGAGACAAGAGAAGGAAATATCAATTCCATTTTATTGTTCTTCCTGCTCATGACACCAGCATCAGAGTCTGATTATTGGATTCACTGTTTTCCTTTATACAGATGCCTAACTTTGGGGATTATGAATATTTCCTACATGAATTACAGATGCTATATTTTTTTTGCCATTTCAGTCATATTCCTAAAGCAAATTTTAAGTTCTGTATTGACATAGAAGTTTGAACCCTTCACTTAGGCTTTCACTACAGCAGCTTAAAAACATTTCCCTCCTTGAATCTGTCAAGTTATCTTATTTTCTGCTTGGAAAAATGAATAGCTAAGAAAATGTAATCCTGCTGTTGTTTGCATTTTCCTAAAATTAGAGTGTATTGGTCCACTGTTTTCATTTTGCAGCAATGTGTAGTGCATATGTAAGAGACATTGCTGAATACATGTGGAAGCATTTCATTCAGGAGATGATTGATTATTAAATAAATGCCTTGGTCAATACAAACTGTCAGTAAGCCGCCCAGAGTGCAATACATTATATTTTACCAATACACTGTATTTTACCAAGTAGCTGATGTGCTTCAGCCAAGGGAAACAATGGCCAAAAGTGTATCTCTGGAACCAGTGCATTTCTCTCTTGCTCTAGCACTAAGCAAGTTGGATATATTTATTGTGTATGTATTTAGTATATATGCAAGGTGCTTTTCATGTTTTTGTGGAGATTTCTATTATGTGATTTACTTAATTTTATGCCTTGAATCAGAACTGTAGAAATTACAGTGTTATGTACAATTTAGTTCATGTTCCTAGGTCACACAAAATTACCAGAAATGCACGCCTCAGAATTTCACTCCTAAAAGAGAGTTAGTTTTACCATTAATGGGAAAAGAAGTAGAGCTTCTTCAGAAAGCTGCAAATTTCGTATTTAATCATAAAAATGCTTTTAAGTAAAGCTAACAACCAAAGGTTTTACATATTTTCCCCTATTTCCATTTGCTTCACTCCCATTTGCAGTATTTAATTAAGCTTTTTTAACATCTACTTATATAATACTTTTATAATTTATGCTGAAACGAGCTTTAATCTCTTATACAAGTGGAAATTGTGGCTCCAGTGGAAGTCCTACTAGGCAGTTGGCCAAGAACCATTATAGCAATGACAGTGTGTTTGCGACTCAGCAAGAGTTGAAAGAGAAACAAGTCAGGTAGGTTGATTGACTAGAATAATACCAACACTGTGACTTGGACACCAGCAGGTTGGTAGTGAACAACAATCCTCAAACTCTGAGTTCTTTTTAACTCTTCGTCCTCAAGCAGTGGCTCTGGAGGAACTCGCAGTACTTGTTAAAGTGCCCTGCCTAACACGCACCTAAACATGCAGCAGCAGTGACTGAAATATAGAATGTAAATTTTGCCATTCAAAGTTGCTGAACACATTCAGTGTTATCAGTTTGGCAGGGAAAAAGAAAAATTCCTATGGAAATTACTCTGGCCAATTCATATTTTACAGTGGTGATCTTTAATATCAAGGTTTTTTAGTTTATGATGTCATTAATGTCAGGGTTAACAGAGCTTGTCTGCAAGGGGAGCAGAACTTCTGATGAGGGACTTCTGGCTGTGATTTTGCTGGACTAGTCAACTGACAAGAAATTTTAATCTGAAAAGGTGGCACATGCTTTGGGTCTGGAATTTCCTCCTCCTCCCACCCCCTCCTTGTACAAAGTAGCTTCAAGGCAAGATGTAGAAGCCATCTACTTGATAAGGCTTCTGGGCAGGGCTGAGAATACCACCCGGAATGAAAAGGAATAGGATTTGCTCTTTTATCTGCCAGATACCATATAAACATTTCCACTGTGTCAAGTCATCTGTAGACATAAGTTGGCTGTGAGTGTAATTGCTTTATAGGTATCTGAACTGCCTGCATTAAAATAATAAATACAAAATTCAGATTTTTATAGGATTATAAAAATGTTATTGAGGTATGTGGTGGTTATTTTGTGTTGCAGTGAATGCCTCACAGTATCATGGGTGAATTTAACCACTTGAATTTTAAAACTAGGATTTGGATTTATGTCTGAACTTGTCTACATGGTCTCTCTCTAGGTCAGTATTTCTCCTTTTAGAACTAATTTTAGGCCAAATTCTGTCTTCATCCCTCATGAAAGAGGAAGGAAGAATAGTGAGAGTCTTATGAACTTCAGGATTTTTTTAATTGATAAACTTTTGGCAGGATGAATGAGGGAAACCATCTCTTGTGATCTGTATACCTTGAAGAGACAGCCCTTTCCCCCTTAATGACTGCTGTAAGCTGTAACAGCACTTCAGATTTCTATCAAGGATCTGAGGAGTTTGAACTGCCGCCTATTTCTGGCAAAAGAATATAAATCTTAAAAGTTAATCAGAAGGAACTGAGGTAACTATCTGAAGAAGAGATTAGTGCCCTGAAGGTGCTTGTTCTACTGATGCAAGTGATAAATACAAAGATTCTTGAAGTATTTCTAAAATACAGGTAAAAGAAGGAATCAGTAAATATTGCAGCAAAATTTTAAAAAAGTGACTTACAGTTGCCTCAAATCCATGTAACATATTTTAATAAATAACTGCTTCTGTGGGTTTTAATTTTTTAAATGGAGTTTTATTTCTTTTTGCATAGAGTCTCACAACAGTGACCGCATTTGCTCACAGGGAAGTAACATTTAAAAGCTTTTGAGGTCCTTTCCTCCAATTTAGTACTTTAAAACAAGGACTTGAGACAGATGTTTCTGAGCAAGTAGAACAGGAATCCAAATAATTTGGACCAACATTGCTACAAAAATATGTTGGAGCTAGAGGCTTTCTCCTGCTGGAAGGGGTTTTTTTTATGCTAAAGTTCTTAGAAATTCTACATTTTAATCACTTGCTGCAGAGAATTGAGGAAAGTAGATTTGTGTAGCATACTTCAGCACTCAATTAAAAAGTAGCAAAGAAAACCTGAAGACTGTTTTCTAGTGCCTGCAGTTTTCTAAATACCACGGCTAGGGAAGAATCAATTGTTTTTGTAGCCGTCTTCACTGTTGCAGACTTGATTTTGTGACTGCTGTTCTAAAGATAACACGTCAATAAATCTGCCTTTGGAATAGACAAAGTAGAATTTTACTACATGTTGTTGAGTTTGCAGATTTTTGGTTTTATGTATAAAATTAAATAGAGCGCAAGAACTAATAATTTTCATTGGTTGTTCATTAAACCATACTTCTGCTATATGTTCATTCTGAAATAAATATAGACTTTGTTAAATTATGCTAAACATCCATAAAAAGACAATACACACTTTATTTTTGCCTTTTTTATAGCCTGTAAGTAATTTTCATAAGGACTATACAGCGATTATAGTGCACTCTTATTTTTGTTAGTTTACATGCGTCATTAAAATCAGTCATCTCTGAATTGATTCTTGACAAAAAAATGCTGACTTGTAATAACAGTGCTTTCAAACATTATTTTGATAAGCTCTTTTGAGTACCATTTGTTACTGTGAATTATGTTTTGTTTGAACACTAAAATATTTTATTGTTATGTCCTAAATAACACTAGTAATAAAGTATCTTGCAGTCTTTATACACAAACTACATTGCCTAGTAGGCTCAGTATCAGAATCTTCTAGTGCAAGAAAAGAACCTGGTTCTTCAGGTTAAACTGCTAAATATCAAATATGCTCACATTGTTTTCTGCAGGAGGTATCTGCATGTTCCTCTTGTTGCTATGACCATACACTAATTCCCGAAGTTTGGGACGCATTTAAGTATGGAATAGGATGAGAGGACTGAGAAACAAAGAAACAAAGCTTTCTGGGATGGAGATCAGATTGCTTGTCTTGTTCTTATCAATGTCATTTGCTCTCTAAACACAGCGTCGAAGGGGGCTCTGTTCTCCTTGCATCTTTCAGTGACATAATGAGAGCCCACTTAGGACTTGCATCTCCTCAAATTAAACAGTTGCTCTCTCTTTTGACACAGTTAAGTTGTAGCACATTGATACTTGTGTCTCGGTACAGAGAAAGAAGTCACCTGTGAGTTCTGCTGTGGTCCAGTCTTCCACCAGCAAGGTGTGATGGCCTTTTCTGTACCTCTTCCTTCAGAGTTCTTGGGTGCTCAGGTCTTGTCAGATTTTTTTTTCCTCAAAGAGTATAACTAACCTAAGGATTTAACCTTCTATAGTATTCTTATATGTTGTGGGGTTTTTTTCTGCCTATAATTAAATTTTGTTAATGTGTCATGGCTATCTTCTAGATAACACTATCAAAAGAGTAAGTTTGGGTATTAGTGTCCCATATGTAGACTTGGGTTGTCTGTATGTGGGGGGTGTGGTGTCCTCATAAAAAGAAATCCTAATTTCTTTTGAAATAGTATCTGTTTCAGTTAGCAGTACTCCTTCTTACTGAGTATTGTGTATCCAAAATAACATTTTGTAGTGATCAGAAGTTACTGCACTGTAGAGATTTATTGTCCTTCCTTTTTTAGTACGTGTTTGGTATCCATTGATCATGGGGCCTTGGCCAGTTTTCACAAATAGCTTTAAATTATTTGAACAAGGTTGCTATGGATTTCAAGTACTTCTTTCCAAGAAGAAAACTGTGCTATCATAAACAGCTGGGAAAAAAATCCCACTGTTTCCTTTTCAGCTCTTCTATCTTTTACTGTAAGTCAAAAATGCAGTAGGAAGTTCCTAAGAATTCTTCAAATAGTATCCAGCTATCATAATCTTCTTATACTTCTGCACAGCTTATTCAAAATTCATCTATCGTTTTTCACTCTTTTAAAAGGCTTTAGTATAAATATTTGTAACCACGACTACTTAGATTGCAGCGGTGCCTAAAATTACCTCAGTTCATTTTAAACACAGGGGAAGACAACTCTTCTCCAAAAAGAGAAGCCTGGGAAACAGGACTCCACAGTTTACTGCATCACTCTAGTTTTTAAATAGATGGAATTAGCTTATACCCTAAGTGTACTCTCCAAATTGTATTTGGTTTATAGGATGGTTTAAGAGGACCCAGAGCATGGAAGGGGGAGGCAAGACAAGGAGAGAAACTTCTGCAAGACCTTAAATCCCCCTCTCTCTCTCTCTCTCTCTTTTTCTGTTTTCTAACTCCCATATTTCAGATTTCTCTTGTCACCTCAAGGCACTGACTGCAGGATTTATAAATGTTTTAAACTGCGTACTACATGTATTAACCTGAGAAATGCTACCTTTTAAAACCACACTGCAAAGTGGATTTACACATTTAAAATTTTTATCATAAAAATCTTCATTGACTGCTGCGGAAGGAGAGATTATGAACTTTCTTATTTTGTAGCTCTTATCAATAAAATCAGCTGCAAATCAGAAATTCTCATGTGAGTACATTTTTACACACTGTTCTTTTCCCACAGATTTTTGCAGGAGGTTCCTCCCCCACACACATACAGACATACACACACACACCCCCTCTTGTAGCCCTTTTCATCTCAACTTTTTAAATGTTTTAAAGGGAAGATTCATTAGCCTGCTGTGAAGCAGACATTAAGATAATGTAGTTCCACAACTGAGACCCAGCTTAGATAGAAATGGATTTTACTGCCCAGCCTCATCAATTAGAGTTGAGGAGGGAAGCACCTCTCAGCCTAAACTGAATCTCAAAATGGCTAGAAATCCGTAAGGAGTCAAAATACCATTTGGTAGCTCTTAAAAACAGGATAGTACCTAAGAAGGAGATTTAGTTAATGCATAGATCTTGCGCTGTTTATCAGTAAAGAGTGGAATTTAAGCCACCAAAGAGAGCAGAGAAGCTTAGGGACATTTTAGTGCCGATAATGAAACCATCATTGCCTGTTGCTCCCGCTGCGGAGCTGAGAACAGATACCTTCTTGCTTGCTGCAGGAGGGAGAATTGTTGATGTTGAATCAGATGAAAAGTGCAGCTGGCAGCACACTGGTACCCTAAGAGTAGCACTTTGGTGTAGGGCACAGACTCTAGTCAGCCTGTTTCATCAGCCTGTTCTAAGTTACTTACTGCCCAGCATGTGAGAAGTCTTCATTATTCAGACTTCTAACAGATGAGGCAATGTGGGTCAATTGTAAGCAACAAATAAATAGATAAAAATAAGAAATAAAAACCTCATTGTGAAGTATATTGAGGAACACAACAGGTAATTGTTGCTCAGATGTTTGCCTTATTAGCATTTCTGTGCATGAATCTTAAATGCTGTTATGGGTTTCTGGGTATCCACTACTGCTAAAGGTGATCGTACTCTTAGAATTGTTTTTCCTAATACTCAGTGAACTGCTTTCTTTCTTAATTTCATTCTCTTACTTATTATAGTACCATTATGCAAAAAAATTAATGTGTTTCTTTTCAAATCAGTTAGATTTCTATCTTGTTGTCTTTGGTAACTTTGAAGTTGCTGTAGTCACTTGTTCCTTTAAATTTAAGAAGTGGTTGTCTGACACTTCAGCAGCAATCCAAAACAGAAATTTTTCCAGTCATCATAAATGTAATAAACCACAATCACTCCCTTACTGGGGGTTTGGAATTACAAGTCATCACTTTTGATTTGCAACATCAAAAATCTCATGTAAACATTTTCCCTCAACTGTATGGCTGTGGCATGCTTGGCGCCAGACTGTTAGACCTTTCCTCAGAAGTTTGCACTGCACTGTATCACACTCCGTGCTCTGGGACTTCATACTGTTATAACAGTCATGGTGAGGAAGGGTTTCCCAGTCTGGTCTTGCGTAAATGTGAATTTTAGCAGAAAATCTGGGAAAATATGAATTATTTATATATGTATCTAGACCTCAAGAAGTGACAGCTGAAAACAGGGAGACCAATGAGGATGAAAAGTGATATACTCCAATTCTTTTTTAATGTACCTGGTGTTATTTTCCCATATTTTTCACAGGTTTAAGCCAGGAGACAACTGAATGGCAGCATTTATATTTTTTTCAGAATAAGAGATTCTGGCCTTTGTTTATTTCTGTGTAGAAAGTGATACTTTCCATCTCTGACTGCAGAGAGATGTGCGTATCAAGGATATTGGGTGTTCGAGATTGCTTTGTTAAGAACAAATAGCCTACAAATCACTAGATGGGAAATACAACATGGCACATTGTCTTAAACTATCTCCCTTAATAATAGTTTTTGCAAAATACCAACACACCAAAATTTGTGGTAGTTATGTTGCAGAAAGGCATTCAAAGGTCCTTGTTCAGATATTCGAAGGTAAAAAGTTGTTAATTAGATTTCAGGGTTTAGCAGGCTTAGCCATGAAACATATTTATGAACAAAAGAGATTGGAAACTTTTTAGCTGAGTTTTTGTTTGGATTTTGGGAAGAAATTGGAAAGTAAAATTGTTCAGAATTTCTTTATTTTGTTTAAGGAGCGAGCAGTCAGAGTTTGACCAGTTTGATGAATGTACTCAGACTCTCATATTTCCTCTGCATGTCACTCTAGTGCCCAAATTTTCTGTACTCACTCATTTCAGACAGAGATGGTAAACAGTGGGTTTCTCACCCGCTCATTTAATACAGTGTTTACAAACAGCTGAGTTTCAGCCATCCCGTAGAACTGCAATGCCCCATGACAGGTAATGTAGCTATCTCTATACTGTCTCAGTCACTAGCTCTGGAGTTTCTCCTCTCTCACAGTCTAGCCTTTACCTGGCCAACCACATCCGAAATGCCTGCGTTCCCACGCTGTGCTCTCTTTTCCAGCACGTAGGCTCATACTCGACTCTCATCTCCGTCCTAACAGTTTGTTTCTACCAGGCACGAACACTCTGATGTTTTTTCACTTGAACTGGGATTAATGTATCACAAAATTAATTGAAAGTAATCTAAGTTTCATTGTGACTGCCATTTCCTAGATCAATCATATAGTCAAGGATTTATACAGAAGCTAAAGATTGTGTATTAGCTTGATTGTTGTACGTAATTATTATGTTAATAATTATGTACATTAAGCAGTGGAGCAGGTTCCCCAAAGAGGCTGTGCATTCCCAGGCCTTGGAAGTTTTCAAGACCTGACTGGATCAAGCCCTGCATAACCTCGTCTCACTCAGTAGCTGACCCTGCTTGAGCCAGCAGTTGGACTAGAGACCTCCCAAGATTCCTTCCAGCCTGATTATCCTATGACCCTACAATGCTACATCTGTCAAATACAATAGTTACTACATTAACATCTGGCAGCTGTACTATTCTGTAGTTTAAGTCCTAAAACTGCAAATTCCTACTCCTGCGAGTGGATTTAATGATACCAGTAGTCCCAGTGAGGTTGGTAGGGTTACTGACAAGAATAAGGCATTAAAAGATCATGTCACTAGTCTGGAAATCATTTTTCTTTTGTTTTTTGTTTGGTGGCTGGACATGTCTTCCCTGAAAAACCTCACACGTCAAGGAAATTATTTGAAAAGGAAAAATATTATTCCTTTGGTATTTGTGGTTTTACATGCTAACTTCCTGCCTTTACAAACAGGTTATTCTCCCTAATTGCCGTGTGAAAAGCCATGCTTAACACAGGGAAAATTAATTTACTGTATAATTGAAAGTGCTGTCAAATGAAATGTGCCATAATGTAGGAAAAACTATTTACTTCTCAGTTTTAGTAACCTTAGATATCAATAGGATGTAAATCAAACTAAGAAAGTGGTCTTTGTTGTACTTGTTGTATTATTGCTGTTCTTTTAAACCACATGATGTCCCTCTGACAGAACTGTTTAAATATTTCTATGAAATTTCACCCTTTGCCCTTGCCACAAATTTGCAACCAATGTGGTGCCCTGTTTCTGCAGGGATTTATTTTCATGTATCAAGATTCGTGTATGCCCCTCTGTTTTCACAGGTGGGCAAAGAAATACATTTGCTTGACAGGGTTATTTTTGACCTACAATAACAAAACCATCCAGTAAAAAGAAGAGTGGAAATTCAGCACTTACAAGTTAATTTAATTGCTAGAAATGTAATTCAGCAGCCAAGAGAGATTTCTATCTGTTAGAAAATTTCAAGTTTGCTTTCAGTAGAGGACTTAGGCAGCTTTCCATTGCTTCCAAGGCTGAACTTTTCTCTTTTTGGCGCTACTTGAGTAATGGAAAATTAGCAATTCAGGCTTACTTCCTCTGTGCAAGTCCCATTAAGTCTCTTATCAGGCTATTTCATGTAGAGTGTGAGCTGTGTTTTGTGGATAAGCATTTCTAATTGCAGAGCAGGCCAGACTGTAATTGCAAGTTTAGCAGGGAGCTTTTCAGTGAAAAGGGGGTGGTTACCGGGTAATATACTTATACACGATCAAGAGCAGCTAAGAGCTGAGTCTTGGGGACGAGCATACTTCTCTTAGGAATTCTTCTGTATCATTTCTTGGCTACTCCTCTTACAAATCATAGACTTGTAGATAACCTGAGCAAAATAGTGCACACTGATTTTCTCTTTGAGAAATACTGAACCCACACACGTAAAGAAGGCGAATTTACATCCAGAGTACTTCCCTAAAATTGAAGCTTCAATCTTTGAGTAATTGTAATTTCAACTTCCTCTGTTTAGGATTATTTCCAAAAAAAAAAAAGTCTGTAATAGCCTAAACCTCACATTCTCTGTATTATCTGGCTTAGGTGCATTCAGTTGCAGCATATTGGCTTCAACATGATCCAATTTCCAATTTTATATCTGATTCTCTTTTTGCTTCATTTTCATAATACACCTGGAGTCCTCTGTATTTATTTGCACAGTAAGCCAGTATTCCTTATGCTTAATGAATGTTGGCAGACTCAATATTATTAATTTCCTCCACGTGTTTTATCAGAGGATGGTGTGTTGCAGGTGCTTGCCTACTCAGTACAAAAGGGTACCCTGCTCAACAACAGCTGTTTTACTCCCAACATAAAACAATAAGACGAAAGTGTTGAAGGGCTTGGTATTTGTAACATGCATTAAAAAAAACATGTATTTTTAGACTTTTATTGTAATTACCTTATACAAACTACCTTTTTTTGTTTTACTTTTTTGTCAGTATCTGTGTATATTTTTGAAATGCATGATTTTTATATTTTTATTTTTAATCTATTCTTTCAATTAGTGGTATGTAGTTGGAATGCTTTCTAACAGGCTTTTCTTTTATAAGCAAAGTTAGCTGCCAGGATCTGTGCCATTTCAAAATTTATTAAAATTTTCAACTATGGTTTAATACTCCAGTGAAAATCAGGTTTGAGTGGGGAGGAAGAAAAGAGTTAAGAATCTTTTCAAATTAATTTTAATTGTGGTTTACTTTGCATTTGCAGTTTAATAGTTATCATTATGACCTTGATACAGCAATCTTATACTAAAGAGATTATTGTGTGGGCTAAATGCCTCAGCATATTATTAATTTTTGAATAAATTCCTTTGTAATAGCTATTAGCCTTAAAAAGTGTTTTCCATTTGTAGATGTTTGGATGCTTTAGAAAGGGTATAAATGTCACTCTTCCATTTCAGCAATGTTGCAGATTGATATTTACTGGAGGTTTCAAGTTAATTTTACCATGGAAAGCTCTTGATACAGAGAGATAATGATAACATGAAAAAAATTACTCAAGTTTACACAACAGTTCATTGGAAAGGCTTGAAATAGAAGTCATATTTCCTGACCATTTTTCAGTCTGTTATCCATTTTTCTCTACAGCCTGCTTTCAGCATTTGATAGAGACTTCTGCTTAAAAAATCAAATAAAAAAATATGTGGTTCAATATTTTAAACATATTTTTCATATATCAGAACACGTGTACTTTCTAAGGTCCTTACCAAGGGTAGTTTTTATTTATTTTCTTTTAATTTTGCTTTATTCTTTGCTTTGTTTCATGTCTATTCAATTTTATTTATTCCATGTTTTCTTTTTGTTTTGTTTTTGTTTTTAGTTGTGTCTGGTAAGTTGAAATTTTATTGGCCATCTTCTAGTCATCGTATCACTGTGACGGGAACTTCTCCTCCCCTTCCCATCCATCCCCTTCCATGTCCTTCAACCAGTCAGCTCCCATCTTTTACTTGTTATTGACAAGACACATCGCACAGAATAAATTCTGCATGAAGTATGGGTAACTTAATGGCAAAGAGAAAGGTAATGGGTTGCTAACTTTGTCTGTTTTTACATGATGTAATGAGTCAAATCCTAATGTATTCTTTCTTCAGTGACTGCATTAGTTGAACTTCAAAGTGTTCTATAAATAAGTATTTTTGTTTTAAAGGTTTCAAGGTTAGAGGTTGTTCTTTCCTTAAGTGGATTATTATTCCAGCATCTTTTACAGTATATTCAACACATACCACACATATGTGACCCAAAGTGTGAAATCAAACTGAAATTTAAAAAAAAGACAGTGAAAATGCTTCCAGCACAGTGAACATTGAATGGAATTTAATAACAAAGTTTCACTTAACCCTGTTTCAATTCTTCTGACATTGAAGCTAATTGGATTTTTATTATTTACCTTGATGGCACTAGATTTAGATTAACACACATATGCATGTGTGTATATATATAGTAAAACACATAAAAATACATATTTACAATAATATCTAGAGAAACATATACCTATTTACATTTTATAAATTCTACCATGTTTACCTGAAAGACTGAATTTCCCCTCATTCTTTGTGTTCAGGAGTCCCTGAACGGTCATCTTCAGATATTAGAATCACAAGCATTCAGCTATTTCTCCGGTGGCCAGAACCATTTTAACTTCTTTATTGCTGTACCCATTCTCAAATTCAACAAAATCTGAAACCTTATCAATCTTATGCACTAGCACAAAACTTAGAAACCCTCAGTTCCGTTTTCTGTGGCATTGTTTCACATATTAGTACAGACCCAGCCAAGCCCTAAATTTAACTATATGCTAAATTTATTCTTGTTACTAGAATCCAACAGGATAACAAAGGTGCTTCACCCTCATCTCCATTTTCCCCATCATACCTTACAACCCTGTGGCAAAACCCCAGCAGTTTCACCTTCCATTCTAAATTAAACATGCTGTCATGTCAAAGCCTTCCCACATCTTCCAAGGTACTGACTGAACATTTCAGAGCTAATGTTTTAAAGTCTGCTAATTAGTGTAGGTCAATCTCACCTTCACTTTGAGTAGTTTCTTATCTAAGGAAATTCTAGGGAAGGTAGCATTTGCATCCAAATGTAAATAATAATAATGTGCTGCGCTTTAAAAATTCATCCCAAAGCAGGAGGGTGGGAAGAGTATATTCTAATGTGAACTCAGTGGGGAGCAGAGAAGAAAATGGGGAGCACAAAGAACAAATGACTGAAAGTATTGGCCCACCTGAGCACTGAAAGCAATTTTTTTAGGAAGGACTTTGAGTGTTAGTGAATTCATTCTAGATAAATACACAATTACTTGATTTTTATAACACAGATTGAGAGATATCTTTGAATGGTATGATTCACACACACAAAGGAAACTCTTGCAAATACAGAAATGCTCAAAAGGGGAAAAAAAAAGCAAACACCAAAAACATTTGCGTTACTAGAATGGGATTCAAAATATCCCCTGTATTCTCAGCCCAAAGACGACAGAGAGAATAATTAGTTTTGGAGAGATGTTGAGGAGGAATTGGAACTGGACAAGTAAATGGACTTCCATTTAATGCACATTTTTCAAGAAGTGAGAGTTAACAGCCTATAAAACAAGCTAGATTTTTTTTTTCTGTGCTAGCCCCATCAAGATATCTAAAGCTGTCATCTATGCTCTTTCTTTTTTTTTAACATGACTGACAAGATTTTTTGACATTTGTTTACTAGTGGATGAAGGGGTTATTGAAGTCTGTGGAAATCAAACCGTTTGGACAATGCTGGCAGTATTTAAGTTAAGCTGAGCAGATGTTTCAAATTTACCTTAATTTGCATATATATTTTGTTTGAACATTCCCTTGCCTATGTAAATGAGGGAAACATTTAGCTCTGCTGTTCCTTTAAATTTAATCCTCTTCAGTAATTGAGCTGAAGATTTTAAATGGTTATAATTTGTGCAGTGGTATTTCTGGGGCTTTTAACTTCAAATTTTTCTGAGACCCCAACTACATCAAAAGTCTCTTATATAAGCAATTAAGGGCTTTTTCTCTCCTCAGCTTTCCTAAATCAAAGATGATGACTTTCGTGCATGTAAGCCTGAGTTCACAGTTACTCAGCAGTGTTTATCACAGAATTCTTTTTATTTTTTATTACACCCCTTGACAAACTGTGGCCTATGGGCCAGTTGTCCGTCAAAGATTTCTTCATTCTGACTCCATTCTAGGGAGCTGGACTCGATAATCCTTATGGGTCTCTTGCAACTTGAGACATTCTGTGATTCCATGACCTGAATCCATACTCCTGCTTTAAAAACCAAATTGTAACAAATTTGTTTGTATCAGTGACTGTCGTTCTGCAAGTTATCTCATTAAGTCGGTGGGACTTACTTTTTTGTATAAGTGGACATACTTTCTTGTATATTTATTACTAATGAAAGTAAGTGATGCACAGTCAGAGTTTTAATTGGGAGGTCCAGCAACAGTAATGATCTGAGTAATGCTGAAGCTGTGGCTGTTAGAGACTGGTGTGTCTTAGTGCTACCTCTCCTTATTAAAAAAACTCAATTACTCTGTGTTACACCATTTAAAGTAGGCAAATTGTGGCTTTCAATTAGGCTAACTTTGGTCTTCTGATAGCAGTGTGATTTATTTTTATTCGGTATTTTCCTCTTTCAGAGCCTCCACAGTTTGTTGTGAAGCCTCGAGATCAGGTAGCTGCACTGGGGAGAACAGTGACTTTCCAGTGTGAAGCAACTGGAAACCCTCAGCCAGCCATCTTTTGGCGGAGAGAGGGAAGTCAGGTAAAACAGACTTTCTGTCCCTTCTTCCTGGCAGTTTCTTGAAGAGATGATTTGTCACGTGAAAGAAAAATATCTTCATTATTGTTTTTAAGATGTGAAAATTAGGTCTAGAGCTTGGAGATGCTGGATATTTCTTCTCTGTTTCTAAGTCAAATGCATGCTAGGTTGTGTCAGCCTTCCTCGAAAGAAAATCTGTTTTGCTCAGTCTCCCATTTTCTCCATGAATGTACAACTAAAACTAGGAAACAACTAGAAATATTCCATGTTTCACTACTATGAAAATCTTCATCTAACGGGAAGAAACTTTAAAGAGATGCAAGAATGACTAATGCTGTTAAATTTGCCACATGTTTTTGTGTGCTGGGCAATCTAAACCATTTGCTGTATTGATCTGCATCACTACATATGTAGGACACTGATTTGGGACTGTGGAAATCTACTTTCCCACTCAGTCAGTTGATTGATAGGTCATACCTGAATAGGTCACTTTTTCTCTCAGCTTCCTTATTTGAACTGGGAGGGAAAATTATTTTCAGCTTTTTTCTAAAGGATCTTGAAAGCCGATGGGTGAAACACTATATAGCACAGCAAGAGAATCACAGTTTTCTTTCAGAGTCATTTTTTGAAGGAGGGATGTGACACAAAGTATTCTTTATTGGAAAGAAAGAAGGAATATGGGACTCTGGTTTTCCTGTGAATGAAAGAATGAATGGTACAACAGCATATGACAGGGTTCTTTGTGTTACAAAACAATAGGGCAGAGAAATTGAGAACACTTGGAGATTGACTCCTTTACTCCATTTGCAACATTTCTGTCTAAATACCTAAGTACAACTATACGAGCAACCAGATTTAGATTATAATCTCCAGTGCTATAAGTACACTGATATATTATGTTTTTATTTTTGTATTACTTGGATTTTTTTTTTCTGGCCAAGTATTGTTTAGTACCTAATTTTTCTGGCTCATTTTTTTACTCTGCTGAGTGGTGACTACTTGTGATGAACAAGGCAACTGGAGAAGGAGATCAAAGAGTAGGGTTTGCTAATACTGAAGTAGAAGATGTTGTGTCCCATTTCTTTGGATGCTTTTTGGAAATGCAAAATGTAGTGAGGCAAGACAGAGGGATAAAAAATAGCCTATGTGACCTCAAAGTGTTCTCATTCACAAATTCGTTCGGCCAAAGGTAAAAATTTAGAACCAGTATTTGATGTAACAGACTTATACCATGTAGTGCGAAACAGGATCTCTTCTTTAAAAAACTGCTCCATTCTCAGGAAGTTGAAAGTTAAAATACAAATCATAGAATCATTATGGTTGGAAGGGACCTCCAGAGTAATCAAGTCCAACATTTATCCCATCATATTACTAGCCATTAGACCATTAGACCATGGCCTCAAGCGCCTAATCAACCTGTTTTTTGAACACCCAAATAAGTAAACACCCAAATAAGTAAACCAACATCTGCATTTAAATTAAATAAATAGAATGCCCTGGAATAAGCTCTAAAACGGGTGTTAGAGCAAATTACTTAGGTTCGCCACAGTTACTTGCGCCATTATGGTATCTGTACACATCAAATCTTGGCTAGTGCCTGTTAAACTTTGTGTAAAGCCCAACATTCATCATAGAGGGTGTTCCCTTTCCCAAAAGGTTTACACAATTATATGTGCATATCTGCACCTATTTTATTACAAAAAATCCTATAAAAGCTGTTCACATTGTGGTATAGACAAGCTTAAGATATGAAGAGCAGAATGTTTTATGTATAATATAAAAAGATTAATATGTTTAGATATAGTAAAGTTAAAATTATTGATGTTTGAATTTATTTAACCCTTTTTTCCCCACTTTCTTTCCTATACATCTTGTAGAACCTGCTTTTCTCATACCAGCCCCCTCAGTCATCCAGCCGATTCTCAGTTTCTCAGACAGGTGACCTCACTATCACCAATGTCCAGAGGTCTGATGTTGGGTACTATATCTGCCAGACTTTAAATGTTGCAGGAAGTATCATAACAAAAGCCTACCTGGAAGTTACTGATGGTAATTATACACTTATTTTATCATTCCCAAATTTTTATTTTTGTTTGAAGAAAGCAGTGGAATGATGTGACACTGCTTTGGTATCTGACTGGCATAAATGCAGGTTGAATGTGTTTTTGAACATATAAATCCTGTTTTGGCAATCTCTGTCAGGGGTTTAAAATTTTGTATATCATGTAACACAATAGTTCCATTTTGTATTTGGTAAGTACACTTCAGTTTATGGATTTTTGTTAGACCTGTTAATTTATCTGACTCTTTTTTAGCTTTCCCCACTAGATTTAGTTTAATTTCAGATTGCTTGCTCCCCAGCTCTTCATACATATTACTATGTGTCCATCTGCTTAGCATCTCCATTTACCTGTTTTTTCCCCTCTTTTTTTTAATATTGCTGTATAGCAAGGGAAAAAACTTCAATTTGTATGGAAGTCAGTAGAAAAACATACAAATTAATATTATCATACATTCCTTTTAAGGAGCAGTTGGGACAAAATTTAAGATGAAAAAGCTACAGGGAGCATGACTGCAAGCAGCAATAGATGCTGCAGTGAGGCCAACGTGCCAGTTACCAGAAATACTTGATATTTTTAATAGCAAAGATACCCAGGAAAAGTAATAATCTTAGTATTTATGGAAAAAGAAGGTAATTGCAGTCCATGGAGAGACTTTGAGGGGTGGGGAGCTGTTGTCGGAGAAGAGTTTCCATAAACAAGGCCTTTGACCTATAGAAAACAGAAATAATGCAGTGCTAGTAACATGATGTGTACCTGGAGAATAAAATTGTTTGTTTATACCTACTGGATTGAGATTGTTTGGAGGAATAGGACTGAATCCTTTCTGGTTTCTTACAAGTGATAAGCCACATTTCTTAATCCACTTTTATTCATTTGCCATTGGGGAGAAAGCTATGGTAAGGTGAGAAAAAAATTTTTAAAATAAAGTCAAGGTAAGGACATTAACCTAAGAGTTTTTCTCTTATTGATCTATGCCATGCGAATTTGGGAAAACTCAATTTAATTTAAATATATTTCCTTTACTATGAGTATAAGATTGATCTGATGGATAGTTTTGTTTTTGTGTAATTTCTTGGGACAATAAGTTTTTTTGTACTTTTATAAAAGTGAAGGCAGGGTATGCAGAATGATAGATACCTAGGTATTCCTAAAGGTGATAGAATTTGCCGTCAACTTCAGTGACACTTAAATAGATTTCATTGGCATTAGATTTCTTCTGTAGAGCACAGATCAGTCAGCGCCATACCACTGAGAACTGAAAAGCGCTTTACAAACAAGTCAAAGTTAAATACAAACTATAAGTGAGCTTATTTTGTCTGTCTCTGCAGAGAAAGATACTAATGGCCTCGCAGTGCATTGCAACAGGTTGGGACAAGAAGTAAAGGATAAATTATGCAGTTGAAAACACAGTGTCACTTGAACATGCAAATGAAATTACAGGGGATGGAATTTAGCCAAAAAAAGCCGTACTAACACCCTATCTGTGGTTATGAAAGTAATGTAGAAATACCTGAAGTTCACAAATTATCATAACTTCAGATTTATATTTCATCTACCAAACCTGTTTTTAACTTGCATGAGCTCCCACGACACTGCTGAACGGATTTATGTCATTTAAAGTTGTTATTTTCGTATTACCTGTCCATGACGTGTTGGATGATACAGGTAGAGGAGGTCATTGAAACACAATAAGATAGCTTTTACCTCTTTTTTGATGATCCATTGGGTAATGGAAAAAAAACCAAAACCTTATGTAGACAATCCTTCGTTTTTCTGTGAATACTGAGACTGCTTTATACCTTTCTGTGCACAGTTATTAAATAACCCATCAATAACATTTAATTTTCATTGTGTGAAAAATGCACTGAAATTGATGCAAGCACACTGTGGTATTCTCCCTGTGACTTCAAAGTCATATTGACAGATCAAGTCATAACAGAACTAAAAGGCAGAGACTACTGGAAAAATACTTCTTAGTTGAAAAATTTTAATGTGGTGCTTTTCATTAGCTTTGTGTTTACTGTACCCTACTGCTAGGCACCTCCCAGTTAGGAAACAGCACCAAGATGAGTTGATGGTACACAATTATTTTTTTTTAAGAAGTACATATTTGCCAAGTTATTCCCCTGCCTGCCTACCTCCTTTTTCTCTGTCTTTGAATGATGACATTATGAATTCTGATACACAGGCCTGCTGCGTGGTAAATGATGAACAAGGTGAAATTTGTGCCTTACCAAAGAATTTGGGAAGTCCTTTCTCATTCCGTGATCATTTTATAAAGACACTGGAATTGGAGAATGCCTAGCAGATCCTGCTGTGTACTATGTCATTCTTCTTTACTTTCTGAAGATACTGTGTTGTGTATCATTTTAAAATCCTTCAGTTTTTCATCATTATAATGCACCCTGCCCTGAATAATGCACGCCTCCAACTTTAATTACTTGTTTAATTATCTTCAGCCCGTTTCAAAGCCTCAAGCAACTGCTATTGCTTAGGTGATTAGAAAATTGCTTCCAGTTGCAGAAATCTCTTTCCTGTTGTTTCTTCTGGCAGTGATTGCAGACCGGCCTCCCCCTGTCATTCGGCAGGGTCCTGTGAATCAGACTGTAGCTGTGGATGGTACTTTAGTGCTGAACTGTGTGGCCACAGGCACTTTAATGCCCACTATCCTCTGGAAAAAGGATGGGATCCTCATTTCTACCCAGGACTCTCGCATCAAGCAGTTGGATACAGGAGCATTACAGATTCGATATGCCAAGGTAGCTTGAACTAGCAAACAGGTTTCCTGGTCTGTTTCACTTCATTTTTTCACCTCCAGGCACTTTTGATGTAGTAAATTTAGAATTAATGAAATGTTAAATAATTGTATTAAAATATTTGATACTCCGTGCTTTCAGATAGTTCATTATTTATGATTAACACCTTGGCTTATTCTGCCTAGGGCAAATTATTTCAGATTTCATAAGGAAAAATGCTTTTAAGGGGTATTAATTAAGGGAATTACTTGTTACTTAAAATATGAAGGGGAAAGCAAAACTTGTACATATGGGGTTCGAAGATGAATCCTTCAATTATTTGGGCTTTAGTACTAATAGATTAAAATTACCCAATTATTTCAAATGTTTATAAATAAAAACTTCTTTTAGCATACTGCAGTAATAGGGCCATGTACACAGCTTTTTCAAAACGGTTTTAAAAACTTAAATATATTCACCCCCTCGTGTAAACATAGCTTAAAATGCTTAACCACCCACCTGTCAAATACCTGGCTCCTTTGGGAGTTCTAGCAAGTACCTGGTCAGTATTGCTGCTCATGCCTCATGCTGTAAAATGTTTAGTTTTAGCATGCTGGCTATTATCTGCTATCTTTTCTGTGTTTTGAAATATAGTAATTTTTAAAAGTTAGGCTGAGTACATCACTTTACTGTGTTCCCTAGCGTTGCCCTGTTACCAATTGCAAGTTACACTGGCGTAGAGTTTGAACCTCTTGATTTTTGAGTGGTTCGATTCAGCTCATCCGCTGAGACTGGGACCTTAGGAGGATAGCATTTATTTTGAGGGAGAAAAAAACCTCTTTTGGAATGTGATTAAGTCACATATGGACAAATAATCCAGCATTCAGAACTGGATGAGAATAGCATATGGAGGTTGTCTTTTGGGTCTGCTGTAGAGTGAAATTTATACTAACACAAGGAACCCCGTATGTACAAGGCCCTGTGCAATATTTAAGCTTTGTTTTAAGGATGACATCCTCTCCAATGCTGCAGTCCAGACAAATTCTCGGGCATTATTTTTAGGCAGAAGGTTGACAGTTGCATGGAGTCTTCTCATCTGAGTTCCTTCTCAATTTATTTGTTAGGACCTCTGCAGAGTAAGGAATAAATGCTATGAGAATTGGCCTTCAGTTAGTTCATTCCAGAATAGCTAACATTAAATTAGAATCTGCAGCTTTTCCAGTTCTTTAACAGATACTCAGAATTAAATATCCATTTTCATTTTGCAGCACATGAAATTACACCTTGCAATGGAAGAAGTTTCTGATTCAAAGTTTTTGCAGTGTAATACGCTTATCCATATTCATGGGGGAACATAGAGAGCTGTAATTACTTTTCTAGCCCACTGAGTGCCTGATTGTTTCAAATATTTATTCTTCTCTTTTCCCATTCAGCTGGGTGACACTGGTCGGTACACCTGCATTGCTTCAACCCCAAGTGGCGAAGCTACATGGAGTGCATACGTAGAGGTCCAAGGTAAATCAATTAGGGTTTCTCTACGTGGAGAAAATACGTAAAGGAAAATCAGAAATTGAAATGCAGAAGTTATCTGACTCTGTCATAAATTGCCAGTGCAGATGTGAACAGCATTCAGCTTACAGCTGCTTCCTGTCTATACTCAGCATTTCTCTCTCCTTTGTTAGAGTTTGGAGTCCCAGTGCAGCCACCAAGACCCACTGACCCAAACTTGATTCCTAGTGCTCCGTCAAAACCTGAGGTTACAGATGTCAGCAGAAATACAGTAACATTGTCCTGGCAACCTAATTTGAATTCAGGTGCAACACCAACCTCTTATGTAATCGAGGCCTTCAGGTATATGAGTCTCATGTGATCTTGCTGTACTTATGCTAATATATAGTGTGTTGTTAAAGAAGCACATGCTAACCTGCTGTTGTGTGTGTTTTATCCTTAGCCATGCATCTGGTAGCAGCTGGCAAACTGTAGCTGAAAATGTGAAAACAGAGAGCTTTGCAGTTAAAGGGCTAAAGCCTAATGCAATTTATCTGTTCCTTGTGAGGGCAGCTAATGCATATGGACTAAGTGACCCAAGCCAAATATCTGATCCAGTGAAAACTCAAGGTAAGCTTTTGATACTGAACATTTTAGGTGTCCACAGTGGCTGTCATAAGTTGACTGAGCAAAACCAGATGCAGAAATTCCACTAGCTTTCTTCTGTCTGTCTATCCTGGCTATAATATATGCTAGATAGTAAAATACAATGTTTAAACTTGCATTTGCCTATAACATAGATTATAAAAGCTGCTTAGACAGCATATTGCATTGCCTAAGGGAACCCTGATATCTTTTATCCAAAGATAGTTGCATCCTGCAGAATAGCTCTTGTTAGCAAGAGAAGTAATCTCTGATTTTTTTAAGTTATCACACAAATTCTCAAATTCCTGGAAAAATTATATTAATATATGTCCAGTGAATCAAATGAGGCTTAAGACTGAGACAGAGAGAGAAACAGCACATAATCTAATTTGGTTTCTGCTGCATTAATAAAGGTAGAAATTTAAAATTTGAAGGAATCAGACATCTTGAGCCAGTAAAGCAGAGTTTTTGGCAACGTATTAAAAGTATTGCAATAGTAGTAGTATTGAAAGTAAGACAGTAGAGAAGAGAGACAATGCTTACAGATAGCCAAGTGAAAGAAAAGTCTGGGTTGTAGTGGATGGTGTCATTTGCTGAGTCCATCTATGACTGAAGTCCAGCTGTGGACTGAATCCAGCTATGTAAAATTTAACATTACTTTGTGTTCATTGTAGAAAATGAATGCCACTTATGATGGTGTACAGGGAATGATGCACTGCAACTTTGCAGCATGCGTTTTTCCAGTGCAAATACTTTGATTCTTAAGAAGGAAAAAACTGGACATATTCTTTTTCAAAGTAAAAGTGTTAGAGATAATTTTTATTTTTTTTTCCTACGTACTGGAGAAATTGACCCACTGGCTTATTGGGAGTGCCTGTGTTGTATGTTTGTTTCTTTGTTTGCATAAGTAAGTATATGTTTGTTTTCGAAAGAAAATTCCTTAAAGGGAACAAAGCATTTTCATTTCCTGACTTTTCATTTGTTCTGAAGTTGTTCTGAAAGCAAATCTTTCTCATCTCCCATGGGAAGAGATCAGTTTCACATTGCTGTCCTCTATTATTATGTATTTCTCCTGATAGGTGACAATTTCAATGAGTATATAGAAAGCAGAGCCATGGTGACATGAAACATAGATATTTGCACAGGTTCCTAAGTCTGTTACTGAAGAGAGATTTTGTTACCTAATTTAGTGATTTCTGTGTTCCTGGGAATAGGGCAACACATGTTATTATGTGGGAAGCCTGCAGTTTTCTGCATGAGTCCATTTTTCATGCAGTGTGGTTTCATTCCTGGAGATGAGAGGTCAGGTCTGAATGTCCCAAATGAACTCTGATCACTGTCCTGACTCTGATAAACAGCGAATGAGGCAGCACATTCTGTTCAGTCACAGAACTGAAGGGTTTGTAATGGCATGGAAAAGTTTTGCTGTTGTCTGAGCATCTAGTAGAGCTGAAGACCTGAGAACACACAAAGCCCGAGTGAAAATAACAACCAATATGTAAAATTTTCTTCAATAGTAAGAAATGTAATCAAGTGTCAAGTTCTTTAAAGCAGTTCCACTCTTCTTCCAATACTGTTTCAGTTTTGTGTAAGTTGTGGTCTAGCTAAGTTCAAAAATTTCCCGGTTCACTTTTGTCTACAGGGTGGTAGAGTCTTGTCCTAAATGCATGTCCAGACCAGGAACCTAACCTACCTCTATCTATACCCTTTACCAACATTAAGAACAACGTGCTTAGGTGTTCTCACTGACAGTCCCTGTCTTGGAAGCTTGGGGCTGAAGCAAGAAAATATGTATGTTGTTGTACAGCACAGATGTGCAAACGGCTGAGTCTATTAATGGTTTGATTCATATTGTTGATGAGATCTTTTATGACAAACAAAGATAGAACTAAGTATTCCACTGACTTTCTTGTTACATTCTAAGCAGGGGGATATTTAGGCAACTCTCCAAACAGAAGCCTCTCTCTTTAATGCTTTCAAACTCTGGGGGGAGGGAAATACTCTGATAAATTGACTGTTTGGTGGAACATACTACATGTGGATACAGCAGTGACTCAGTGATGGGTTTTTTGGTTTGGTTTTTTTTGTTATTATCAGTTTTCTCTGTTAAGAATCCAGATTTGTCACCCACTACGCATTAACCTCAGTTTGCTGCTTTAACTTTGAAGAAATCCCCTTCTTGTTGAGGAAACTGTATTATAAAAGTTAAAAGTGGCATAAACTTCATATTTGCAAATGGAAACTATATTTCTGGAAAGAAACTTGTCCTCATACCTTGTCCTAATGCATTCTCTCAATGATTTTAGTAGTATTTAGAGCAGACCAAAAGCTGATAAACTGAGATTATGACCACCATGCAAAAACCATGCTTTACATGATGGGTTTTTTGGTTTGGTCAGTGTCTTCTATATCAGTATCAACTTCACTATCCAAACCTCAGCTTTCAAGATAGTCTACACACCTGCAGTGACTTATTACAGTAGTTGTAGTTGTACATAAATATATGCACAATTTATGTGCACTCTCTCTTTGGCACTTTTTGTAAGCAGACTGGTATGGAAATTTCCCAGGTCTTCAGCAAGCAGAACCCTTGAAGTTTTCCTGCTCTTGCCTAGTTAGTAGAGGAGGTCAGGCAGGGAAGTAGTAGACTACAGCAAAGTTTGCTTAATGCATTACTCTGTATCTGGAATTAGATTAATAAAATTTAAAAGAAAGACAAGTACCACTGTAAGTATTTCTCATGAATTTCCCAGTCTGTGATTTTTAGCCATAGTCAGCATGGTATTTGTTTAAAATGAAGTGATCAAAGAGAGACATATGAAATCAATACAGAAACTATGTAACTCTGATGTCCACATACTACATGTATATTTTAGACACCCTATTAGCGATTGCCCTATAAATTTTATACATATCTGACAGTCATTCCGTTTCAGTTAAATATGCTTTTCAAGGGCTCTGTATGCAGAAAATATGTTTCCATTGTACCATTGCATATTTTGAGAAGAATTTGGCCCTTCATGCGTATGAACAATTTTTTAGCTGTAAGATAGACCAAATGTCAGAAGAGCCAGACAGCATTCAGCTGTGCTTTGCCTCCTGTTTACAGAAGTCACTTCCCATCAGAGAAGCTGCAGCCACATGACTCATTTTTCTTTTCTTCAGTTGTTACATTTCTTTTGTAATTAAAACCAGTAAGTTTGTCCATGAATTTATCTGAAGATACAGCTTCTGCTTTTGCCATTCTTTGGAAGTGTCCTGGTCTCTTGGAATTTACAATGGATAATAGAACATTTTCTCCTCCCAGCAGGAAAGAATAAAGAAATGCTGCTGTGGTCTCCGAGTCTCTGACAACTCTGGGTGTGGGGGGGTTTTTATGCAGCATTTCCCTTTTGTTTCTTTCTGTTGAAGAAAGTGCATTGAGTTGATACTACCTACACATTAGTGATTTGCTCAGGAAAATTCTTCATATAGTTTTTTCTTACATAATTTGGAAGTATTTAGGGTAAACTTTAATGGTGATAGCATCATATACTTCATGATAAATTCATTTGTATTGAAATATAATTGTTAAAACAATCATATACACTTGTGAGAATGGAATCTTAAATTATTACAGATGTTCCACCAACAAGTCAAGGTGTGGATCACAAGCAGGTCCAGAGAGAACTAGGTGATGTGGTATTACATCTGCACAACCCTACTATCCTTTCTTCCTCCTCAATTGAAGTTCATTGGACTGTAAGTATAAATCGGTATCATGGAGGTGGTTATATATACTGCTGAATTGTACTGTTTGACTACAGTGGAGTCATATTTTAGGAAGCTGTGTAGTTTGTATGCTTGCAAATGTTTTTTCTCAGGAATATGTGTTACTTGGGCTTTGCTTTCCTACTCCATTAAATTTTGTCCCATTTTCAACATTTTATGTCTCTGTAGAGAGTGCTGCTTACAATGTGGTGAGAGTTTGAGTCCTCTCCGGAAGCTAAAGCCGGACTGATCAAAGCCTTCTTAAGTCATATCATTTGAAGCTTTTGCACTGCTTTCAGTAGGAAGTGTATCAGTCCACTAATGAGAGAACATGGGCACTTCCCTGTCTGTCAGTCACCGGTGGAGAGAAATACTGCATAATTCTGTTTGAAAGTTTTACCTCCATCCTATTATATACGTTCTGAGAAACACACCCAACCCATATAGCCTCATCTGAACCTCTCCTTTCCGACGGTGCTATGCATACACACAGTACAGGGAGAAGAGACAAAGGGAAACTTTTTTCAGATGTTGTGTTGATGTTGCTCTGACAGGAGGAAGCAGGAAGTTGGCTGCGTGAAGGATGTAGCAGAGGAAATGAGAGAGTAAGGAAACGATGCTGTAGGAGTCCTGAAGCAAGGGAAATGGGAATATACATTGAAAACATTTAAGTAGGTTTACCGAGCTGAGGCCTCATTGAGAGAAAGGATTAGAAATATCTTACTGTGAGAGGCATTTAGCAGTCGAGGTAGAAATGAAGGAAATAAACAACACCGGAAACTGCAAGTAACAAGCAATGAGATAAGAATTTGTAATTCAAAGAAGAGCAGTTTTAAAATAGAATGCAGAATGGAAAAAAAAAAGTGGGGGATAATTATACCAGGTGCCGGAATAAATCCAAAGGAAGCGAGTTTTGAGGTCTTTTCAGGACTTCCATCTGAACATGTCGATATGTTGACAGGGACAGTGTAGGAGAGCACAAGGGGTAGCAGCTGCTATGCCATGGCAGAACCTTTTGAAAAGGAACAAAAGGTGTTTTGACTTTGTAGAAGAGCCCTAGCCCAATGGAGTCCTGATCCATGACCAGTGCTCCTCAATGCTGCAAGAGTACTAGTACTATCTGCTGTGTTGCATGGTAATTACACTGTTACCTGCAGTAAGGCCACCTGCAGCACAGCCACCTGCAGCAGGCAATCTCCTGTTTTAACTAATAATGTTAAAACATCTTTGAGGTTCCTAGCATGATTTTGTTTGACCTTTACTTACAGAACAACCTTTTCCAGACAGGCGGTTTTTGTCAGTCTCTTGGGTGGCCTGTGGCTTGTCTGCCATTTCAAAAATAAGCATTACCTCAGTTTCAGCTAACACATGCATTCTTTATGTGATTATTAAAAATGAAACGTGTTGCTTTTTGGAATCAAAATGCAAGCAAACAGTTTTATTATATCACTGTAAGACATTTTTGAAAACAGGAAAAATCTGATGCACTTTAAAAATTGTTGTTGTTATTGGACATTTTTATTCATCAGAAAGTGAAACCAGTAGTTAAAAGATAGTGAATGCTCCAGGAGAGATCACTTCTGTAAGATTCCTTTCTGTTTCAGCTATAACCAAACACATTGATGCTCACCCTCATTTACATGAAGATCTCTTTTTCCATACAAGTGATATAAAATTACCTAAAAAGCACTCAGGACCACTGAGTATGATTTTTATCTCCTTTTCTAAATCTCATCTATGTTACCATACTGAGTTTTTTGAGCCTCTTCAGAGCCCTCTCAAAACAGCCCTCTCCCTCCAGCAGAGGAGCCTCAGCAGAGTGGGTGGACATAGAGGGAGTGCTTGGACACGTCTGGCCTCTGGCAGAGCCCAGCCTAGTTACAGCCATGGAGATAGTGCCAGCTGGCTGCCCTTTCAATTCACTTTCTGCAGAAGGAAGCAGGCAGGAAGCGATGCTCATTTCATGGATTTTGAGAGGCTTCCACACTTCAGGAGAGTTGGCAGGCTCTCTCTTTGATCTCCATATTCATCACCCTAAGTTGTGGAGCTGTAGATCCTGTGCCCTCATCCTCCCCCCTTCCCTATGTGCACCCTGCCCTGCCAGGCAGATTTGGGTGGGCAGAAGTCTGGCCTGGTCTGAGCTCCGTTGCCCTGCGGATGCGAAGGCTGTTCATTTCACGGAGCTGCGGCATATTATACAACTCTGTTATCCCCCTTTAATGCCTTCATAAATCCGCAGAAGCCAGCACAGTTCTACCAGAATCAAATAGATTAATGCACTTGTGAATGAGGCCTGTAATTTGCTGTAATGCAAGGAGCCTTTATCTGCTTCAGTGGTGTTGTTTACTTTTAATAAAATGAACAGATAGTTCCAGGGCTGTGCATAGTGTCACAGATGTCATTCCCAGTTTTTTTTTGTTAAAGGATTTGTTGTGTGTTCTGCTGTCTTGCCAGGTGGACCAACAATCCCAATATATTCAAGGATATAAAATTCTGTACCGGCCAACACCAGCATCCTACGGAGAGTCAGAGTGGTTGATCTTTGAAGTGAGGACTCCAACCAAAAACAGTGTTATCATTCCCGAGCTGAAGAAAGGTGTAAACTATGAAATCAAGGCCCGCCCTTTTTTTAATGAATTTCAGGGAGCAGATAGCGAAGTGAGATTTGCAAAGACCCTGGAAGAAGGCAAGTAGGAGTCAGACTGTCTTCATCTTTCCTTTTTGAAGTAGTAGTCTGGCTTGCTTTCCTCTGATATGTTCATTATTTGATTTTGTTTGAAGTGCGTGCTGTTTGAGAACAGCAATCTGCAGCAGAGGAGGCTGTCTTGGACTGATCATTATGTGAATTGTTTGGTGACACAGAAGTAAATATTCAGAACCACACGCGAGAGACAGAGAGAGAGGGATGTGCAAAAATCCCCTCCAACACACAATGGGAAATGCGCTTTTATCTTCCCTGCAGTGTGCACTCCTCCCTGCTGAGTTCATGGTCTGGTCACAAGTGACTTCTGTCAGATTCAAGCACTTGCTAATCACTATCTTGAGTAGATAGCAGACACCACAGAAATCATCAAAGCGCTATAGCTGGGGGAATGGAAACCACATTTTTAGAAGGCTTTTATATCTGGATCAATCAGTAAGACAAAATGAAAAGATGAATGAGTGCAACAGATACAGTGGACTAAATTATGTATTTCCATCTCATACATGTGCTAAAAAGAGAAGGTTCATGAAGCTGTTCCTTTTGTTGCTGCTCAGGCATAAAGAGTATTCAAGACACCCAGTGCCTGTGAATAGGGATGTCAGTGCCTCTGTTGGGATGTGCAACCCTTTCCCTTTCTCTCTTCCCTCCCCAGTATAAATGCCATGTAGCTCTGGTTTATTGTTGCAAGTGGTTCAAGAGGTGTGCTTAACTGCATTCTTCCTAAGCATCAGCTAAGTGTCCAGTTTTTAGAAAAACTATTTCAAATTAAAAACATTTATTATTATTATGAATGTGTTAATACTAACACATTCAGTCTTGATTTTGATAAGTTTTGTATTACTCATTATTATTTACACTCTAGAGGAACAATTGGGGTCAATTTATAGACTTTATTTTTCAAAACTGTTGATCCTGAGTGAGATTATTTTAGACCAATGAAGAATTCAGTGCTTGGGACTGTGACATTCACGTAATGGTTATCAGAGTTTGGAGGGGCTGGTGACAGCTGTAACTTTTCCTGTCCTGTGCAGTGAGACTGCAGCAGAACTCGGGAACTTGGTTGCAGGTTCATGTCACTTTCCTTCTGTATCATTTTCTATTGTGGTCAAGAACTGCCCTTAATGATGGGTGGGGCACAAAAGAATGCATTTGTGTAGCCCAGAGACCATCTTCCTCTTAAAAAAGCTCACTTCTGCGTGTGATGAATTTAACCATTCAATCCTTCTTTCCAAACAAACAGCTCCTAGTGCTCCACCTCAGAGTGTTTCAGTAACTAAGAACGATGGGAACGGGACGGCAATTGTGGTCACCTGGCAGCCGCCCCCCGAGGACAACCAGAACGGGATGGTTCAAGAATATAAGGTACTGCTGGCATGCCTGGATCCTCTGACAGAGGGGATATTGGCCAGGTAGTGACAGATTAGGTTGTTCGTGGGTGCCTGGCTCCATCTAGTGCTTAGTCAAAGCACATGAAGTAGAAAATCACTGACGTGAACTCCATATTTAGTAATTCTCTCTAGATGGTAGCAAGCAATTAAAACAGCCTCCATAAATCAAAGCGAAGGGTCATCACTCTTAATTAAAACAACTACCTTTTTGCCTTCATTATGAACTAAGAAATGCACACACAACTGGAGAGGGAACCATACCTGTTTGAGAACCATTTTGAGATTCAAAGACATTGGCCAAGGTAATAAATATAATCAGGCTTAATGAGTTGAAAAGCTCAGGGATAATAATTAACAGTGTTAAGATCTGAGTAAATTATGTGTAACTGGGAAGTTAAATGGAAAACTTTTAAGTCAAGAATGTGCTTGTATAATAGTAAATGTATTTATGGTTTGTAGAAATTTTTCTTTCACACAAACACAGCTCTCATGCTATTTAAAAAATTGTAAGTACATTATAAAATATTTATTATTTGATGTTCATTTAGCAACATACACTGTATTTTCAGTTCAAATTGTTCTGCGATAATTTACATAGCAAAGTGAAGTTTTTTTTCATAAGCAAGCTACAGACATTTTTAATGTCTGGTTGTAGCTATCACATAAGCTTTATAGTCACAGAGAGGCAGGATCTTTGGTTTCAGTCTCCTGCAAATTCACATTATTGAGAATTTTTTTTAAATGATAATGTCTTGTCTGTTTTTTCAGGTTAAAACACTGTGTTATAGACATATATTCCTAGCCATCCAAACTCATTCTGCTTTCATTTTTTCCTCAGTGGAAAAGGGAAAGAGGAGAGATCACTAAGCTTCATGGTCAATTTAGAATAATAAAACGCCTTTCAATACCTGGTCAGCTGGTAAAAAAATCAGTTTATGGCTTAGTTTCAGATATATAATATAATTGGAAAAAAAATACTTGCACAGTTATTTTATTTAAAGACAGAACTTGAGCTGAAGAGATGGAATTATTTCCATCAAGAAACTGCGTCAGAGGAATGTTAAGGTTGTAAGGACAAAACCATGAAAGTCAGGAAATTCACATTTCCGAGTGGGTATAATACCTAACATACCCCCTAGCATGCAGAGGTAAGGGGCTAACAACAGATGGATGAGCAAACATCTTGTAGTGCTTGTGTAGTAAGTAGTAGATGGCACACTGGCACTTTCACATTGACGTTTATTGTGTGGGTGCCATTATTTTCCTTTGTGCTTTTCACCATGGACAGAAAACAGACACAATGACTCTATGTGTAATTGCTATTTAAGTTGCTATGTGCAGTTAATATATTTGTCTGAAAACTAAATAAATGCAGAACTGATTATTTAAGAAAGAACTAATAAGACAAAAACAAATAGAAGTCTTGTAAAATTTTCTCTTTTTTCTTTTCTCTTTGTCCTTCTATCTCCTGTGTTTTCTCCCAGAAAAAAAGGTACGCATATGTGGGGGAATTCTTTGTTTTCTCAGCAACTCAGATGTAAGGCAAGAGTGTACCTACTGTAATTAAAGGATAAAATAAATAGGAAGGAGGATGCTATCTTGATTGAAGAAGTGTCAGCAGCACACACAAAAAGCCACAAATTCAAATCACAGCAGATGTCATTCCCTCGTTATCTAGCATGAAGTTAGAAATTCTCTTGTTATACTAATTCTTTCTTCACTTACGTGTTTATTATAATGTGAATTCCTCCTTCCTTCATGACATTCCAAGAATTTGTTTTCATTTGCCTTCTTAGGCATACAATCAAATATAGTATGGCAAGTACTGAATGACCTCATGTTTAACCTAACATTCTTGTTTTGTGAATCTCTCCATGTATTCGAGCACCTAAGAACAAATCAGTTTTATGAGTTAGTAGTGCACAGTTACAAGTACATAATAAATTGTTTTTATTGTTTGTACATACACCCTTGTACGACGTGGCAGTAACAATTTCTGTGAAGATGACATAACTCAAAATGTACTTTTAAATCTTTTGTTCCTGCTTTTATCAAGTTCTTATTTACATAAGAGCACTTTTATGGACCATCTTTTGTGGTTTAAGAGCAATATTGCTAATAATTACACTACTACTATTGACTGAAACAAAATTTCCAGTGTCCAGGTGGAAATGTCTCTACAGAAGGGGCCCTAGCAATTGTTGTACATGTGAAACTCTAGCTCACTTACCTGGCAGTCTCTACAGCGGAAGAATTGCATGAGGGATTAAGAGCAGCTATCTGGGTACTAAATCTTTTAGGAGTGCCATATGTCAAAAACAAAATCTTCCTTTCTGTGTACAGTCAGCACAGGTTCAGAAATGCTGCTGTTCTCAGGAAAGTTTGCTTCTTTACAGATAGAGTATGAAATTCAACTAATTTAACTTTCTGGCTAAACATTCCTTGTAGAGCACTACATTTGTGAAAAGAGAATGAAAAGGAAATCAGCACAGCTTAATCTATTTTTCAGCAGATCTAGAGTAGCTGCTACTTCATCTTTAAGGTTCAATCGTACTCTTAAAAGCACTTGCCACATCAATGATGCAGGCCTAAAGAGATAAAAATATCTCATCGTATTGTTTCTCCCAATCATTTAATATCACTGATGTAATTTATGAAGTGATGAATTGAAGTCAGTAGACCTGTGTCCTGGTCTCGAACAAAAAATGAGATCTAGTACCATGCTGTTGTCTCTCAATAGAAGATGGCATATTACTCAATCCTTGCCTCTTGCTGCCATTTTTTAAAAAAAAGGACAAAGTTTGGATTCCAGCATGACATCGGTTCTCTTGTGACATCATGTGATGAAAGACTTGTCCTTGCACGTGAGTGAAGAAAGGCTTTCTTGACAAATGGATCCTGAACAAGAGAACTGCAAATTCATTTAACTGAATGCTCTTACTTTGTTGTTTATGTGAACGATTCTTGGCTATGGGGCTTTCCTTATTTGCAGCGTGTTACTAATGCTTTTAATTTTATTAGCACTGATGTGACTGGTTGAACTGTAAATGAATTACGATAAACCCATCAAATAATTTTAGTAGTTGGAGCTGCTCTTTGGAACAAGAAGTATCTTTTCAGTATTCATACGGTGCCTAGGGCAGCAATCCATGACTGCAAATGTTAGTTTTTACAAATTCTAGATTTCTTTATCCAGCAGAAAGGAATGTGTCATCCTTCTATTTGTTCTTTGGTGTTGAATTTTGAACATCTATACATAACATGCACTTACTTCCTTGCAGGTTTGGTGTCTTGGCAATGAAAGTCGATACCATATAAACAAGACGGTAGATGGTTCCACCTTTTCTGTAGTCATCCCTTCCCTGGTTCCTGGTATTCGATACAGCGTGGAAGTGGCAGCAAGTACTGGGGCAGGACCTGGAGTGAAAAGCGATCCCCAGTTTATCCAATTAGGTAAGCCTGTGGGTAATCCTACCTATTGGTTTCAATTATTTTTGTTTGTTTGCTTTTGGTTTTTGTGGCAGCAGAAATACTTTCAAGACAAGTGAAATAGATAGTGTTACTTGATCTCTGAAATAGCAGGATTTGGCATTTCTGGTTTTAAACTTGCCTTAGAACTCCATTCTAAAGATAGGTTAATAACAGCACAGGTTTTTTTAATCTCCCAATTCAGCAGTGCTTTTTGGTTATTCATTTTTCAAAGTGAATTTAAAACTGGTATAATAAAACATGTAGAGGAGTGTGCATCACTAAATGTTGTCTCACTTTAGTTTAGGCATGTAATTTGTCTTGATCAGATTTTATCTTTCTTTATTGAAACAAAAAACCAAGAGCGTGCTAAAATTAGGCACAATAAATATCAACTCTGTGTGAAAGCTAGTAAATAACCTGAGTACAGGAAAATGAGGTGCACAGATGATTTTAAATAATCCTGACCTCCTAACTTGGTTTACGCCAAGCATATCTCTGTCTCAAGTGCAGATCAGGGTCATTTCTCTTGGATATATGTGGGAGAAATGTGTCTTACTATTTATTTAAAGTAGCTTTAGTTATAGTCCTATAATGCTTTACCACTATGCCTGTATCAAAATATGTTATCATTACAGTATATAATCGTGAAAGCAAACTCAGCATGCTACTTTGGACTTTTATGTCCTGTCTGTCCCTGTATCATTAGTACCTCTTCTTTGTTATTTTAAAATCCGTAATTACTACATGTGAAAACAAGACCAAACGACTAATATATTCTCTGGAAATTTAAATGTAAATTTTCTTGGCTATTAAAATGAAGGTCATATTTAACTTATTTAACTTATACAGGAATATTGAACAGGCTGCCCAGAGAGGTTGTGGAGTCTCCTTCACTGGAGACATTCAAAACCCGCCTGGATGCGTTCCTGTGTGATGTACTCTAGGTGACCCTGCTCTGGCAGGGGGGTTGGACTAGATGATCCTTCGAGGTCCCTTCCAACCCTAGAATTCTGTGATTCTATGATTCTGTAATATGATTCCCAATTATATTAAGAGATTTTACAATGAAATTTCACACAATTTATATAACATTCCATTAATATGTGCCAAACCCCACAGTTATTTGTTGGATTGTTCTTTCCTACCACCAGCTTTCATTCACAGCTTCCTACAGCCAGCTTTCCAGTCAAGGTCAAGTTTGTTCTATATGGCTTAGATTTTGAAAACCTTAAATTAGTGAGGCTTATGAGTGTAAAATAATGGAGTAACCTCGATATCCAAAGCCAGAGATTTCATAACCACTTTTTTTTTTCTTTGATGATAAGCAAATGCTAAATGAAGCTGAATTTTATAATGAAACTTAATCGCCTGGGGGTTTTGGTAAGTGAAAAAAGAAACAAATGAGACTCTGCCAGGATAGGCTTTTTGCCTGCTTCTGGGTTCCTGGCCTTTACTGACACTTTGTTAGAAAGCATGGAACAATCATACACACCAGAGGGTGTTTAAATGTGCACGTCTGGTAGAATCCATATTTGTCCTTGTGGTTGGGGTTTGCTTTCATAGTCAATACTGCTTCCTTCTAATTAAGTGGCATGGCCAAATCTACATATGCTGTAGTAAAACTTCCATAATTTGGTTGCTACATGGCAAAGACCTGGGGACAGGAGTCTTGTGGAGATCCATGCCACTAGAAGCAGCACAAATACCTAGACAGTGCTGCAGTCCTTTGGGCATCTGCAGGAGGCTGCTGAAAAGTAGTACATAAATTTAAGAGGAGTACCTTTTAGTAGCACAGATCAAGCTAAAATCATCAAGGCAAGAGAAGGGCTGCAGATTAGCTAACTCTACCCTGTGATAGAAGTTCTCCTACAGCCCCCGCAAGGAATCGCATTCTTAGTTCTTGGATGTGCTCCCAGCATGGGGGTGGAGCAGACACTGGAGTTTTCTGGTAGCTCTTCTGAAGAAAGAAAATTAATTTGTTGATGTCATCAATTGGCACTTTTCAGTAGCAATAAATTACATGGTTACAGAGAAAGGGAAGAGAGGCCAGGGAGGGGAAGGAAAGAGGACTAGGGATGCCTTTTAGAATGTTTGAAAGAGTCCTGACTCCCTGTACCTATGTACTCTAGGAACTACGTGTTTGCCACTGACAACTTCCAAGTTTCTACATTTCTGTCACTGATCCCAACTAGTCCTTCGGGAAATCGTTTCCTGATATCTGAATTAGTACAATCCTTACTTTTTTTTCAAACTGGTTAAGAATTCTGCGTGTGGAAGCAGGATTTGCTATATGATTTAGATACTCAGTTTTTTGGTTTTTTTTTTAAGAACTCTTCATTAAAATCAAACATCTGTCTCCTCTGTTTTTCTTACAAAAATGTGAGACTAGGTTGTGGCTAGCTCTGGAGCATCCAAAGAAGAGGGTTTTTTCCCCCAGTGTAGCCTACTCTCTTGCACAGCAACCTCATATTTGAGTCTTCGTGCTGTGCAGGGTGCTCACAAATTTGTGACTGTGAGAAACACCTGGGCAGATTTTCAGCCAGGTAGGTGACAGGAGGAAGCTTCAGCTTTCAGAGGCCACCTTCCAGAACAAGAGGGGAGGACAGAAGAAATTGCATTCACTGAGAGCTGAAGCGTGCAGTCGCAGTCCCATGCATCAGCTGAGCTGTGATAACTGACCTGGTGCACACACTTAACCTGTTACAAAGACAGATACAAATTGTAAGCTCAAAGCTCTTTCATTTTCCACGTCTCAACTGACATGAAACAGCTCACTGAGCTGCAATACCACAGACTTCCCATGCCACCAGGGACAAGCCAACCATATACTTGTTATTCAAAAATCACCTTTCAGTGTGTAAAATCATGAGATCAACTGAAAAAACACGTGTCTTCTTAAAACACTCCCCTCAGGGCTTCTGAATTTTCCTCTTGATTTTTGAATGACTTTTTAAAGCTTTCTGTGGAATTCCAAGGGCTGGAAAACCACTTGTTTGTTTGCTTTAAAAGAAAAGTTGATATTTTACATAAAGAAGGACTACAAGAGCTTTAGTGTTAAGGAAAAAAAATATCTTTCATGCGAGGTAGCCATGACTCACTATGCTGTGCTTATAATACTGTGCTGTGGAGAAAAATAAATCATAGAATTTTGATAAAACTTCTTTTCTTGTCATGATGTGTAACTTCTGGACATTGGTTACAAAAATGCTCCGTACAGACACAAAGGTGAGAATTATCACAACAAATTTTTTTTGCTGATCTTTTGCCTAACTTTTGTATGGTGATGGGTTACTATCTATTATAGCTTAGCAGTATTATAGTAACCTATGCTTGTTGACAAGTAAATAGTGAAATTGGGACATGTTGCAGAACATTTGTTCAGGGTATCAGCTCTGAGAAGCCCCACAACTGCAGTTAATGTTACTCTTGAACACATTATTTCTATGAATATATAGCATGCAGCCATTTGTTAAGAGATATCTGCACAATTATTATAAATGTTGAGTGCATTACTCAACCAGTGGATGTCTCAAATGTACAAAACACTGGAAAGTCTCATTGAATCTTTCTTATTCTAATTGCTTCATTTAGGAGATGTTATTTGTGAACTAGCTAGCATGCCTTCAGGGATTTTATTCTGTCAGCCCTTCAAGCACTTCTACTGTGATAATTGTAAGGTGTTTTTGTTGATATTTTTGTCTTGCGGCCTGCAAGTGACTGGAAGAAAGTAATATTATTTTTTCCTTCATAGCAAGCCCTTCCACCTGTGTGTTATAAGATTGAAGTGAAAAAGTGGTACTTTTCCAGTTTTGGAAATGTATATAGCTGGAACAGCATATTTTTAACCTGGTAATATCTTACCAAATAATTTTCATATTGCATCATGCACATATATATTTGAGGAAACAGTCATTATATTGCAGATTCCAGGTGTTTTTTACAAGTTTTGAATTGCCAGGATTAGCAGTGTCAACAAAACTTTCTACTTACTGTTTGTACATTTTGTATGTTGTGAGACAGGCATGTAGAAAAGTACTGTTCCATAGGCTGTACACGTACAGGGTAAAGTTAAGGTTGCCTGCACACCTGTGAACTTGGAATTTCCTGTCTTTTTTGAATCTTTGGCACTCCAGTCTTGATTGTATATTAATATTTTAACGTTTCACAACTTAAATATTAGTTTTTACATTATTATTATTATGAATATGAATATTTAACATTTGAAATTTAGAGGTCCCAGAACTTCTCGATGTAAATTCTATGAGCTTTCATTGAAGTTTGAAACTTGGAGCTTCAAGATAGATCGGGTAGCCTGTGAGCAATAGCCATAGCAACATTATCTGTGATTAAAACGAAGGCTCTTATCTTGGGATAGAAGAAGAAGGGATGAGTCACTGTGAGAATATGCTGGTTTCAGGGAGTTGTGAGATCAGCCCGCTCCAACAACTTTGAGGCATTTTCAAGTACGTTAAATGCTGCGGCTGCTGCTCTGGCAGCAAGATGCACTTTGCTGTAGAATGTTTATGTTCACTTATTATTTTGGCACATCTCCCCGTGGAGTGCAAGCAGGAACAGGAATGTTGATTAGGAACTGTTTATATCTCAGTCAAAGCTTCCAGAAATTTCCTGGGATGAAAAAAAAGTAATTTTTTCAGTTCAAGAGCTTTTTTCCTGACTGATCATTCAGGATCTCACAGGACTGTTATAGAGGAGGAAGATGCCCTTCTCAAAAAAAGGCTTCAAAGATATTGTTCCTGGAAATTTTTAGTAATGAGGTAATTTAGTATATTTGCTTTATATTTAGCTTGCTTTCTATTTTGGAATTGTAAGAGGAACGGGAAATGGGTCAAATGTGGCCTCTTGAAAGCCCTTCCATCTTCTTCTCTATGATGAAGTTTATATGACTGTACATGAACACATACACATTTTTCTTTTCACCGTGTGTGTAAATATATACCAGCTAATTTAATGTAATGACTCTGACAGTCCACCCATGTACAATGTGCCATAAGCCTAATTTCTTAAAAGAAAGTGTAGTATTATGCTATTCTTATGCTTGCAATGGCTAGCAAAACAATATCATGAAATCAATCTTAATTAAAAATTAGAACAATAAATGTTCAAAAAGATTCTTCAGTGTTTTGTAATCTTCAGACATGCATTGACTGAGTAATGCAAAATGTTTCTTATATATAAAAGTACTATCTTTCTGTATGGCTGAGTTGTTGACGTGTTTAAAAAACATTCTCATTTGGCTTTTGAGCTTGTGATTATTTTTTTTCCCCTGTACTTACTGTTTTAAATATATATATTTAAAGGATTAGAGAAAAAATATTTATCAGTCTTCTAAATTTATTCGGGACCATAGGTTCTCTGGGAATCTTTTGTTCTGTTCCATTAAGATGTACAGGGTAGTGTAGCTGTTTAAAAATATAGAAATACTAAGCTTACTCATTTTGAAAAGAAATGATGCAAGTTTTCATATCTTAATATGGCCTCAGCTGCAAAGAGACAGAAGATTAGATACAGAGTGACAGATATAATTCATTTGCCACAGTACACTATATACGTTTAAGCCCATCTGGCCACTTCTGCGGAACTTTACTTGGCTTCCATAAAATCCGAAGCAACCCATCTTAACCTTGCACAAATAGGCATGAAATCTATAAACCCAGCAGACACAAAAGGTGCATTGGTAAGAAAAGAATGAGTCTGCCTGGTGAACTTTCAGACTAGGCAGTGCACTTAGGATCACAGAAGATATAGGGGTCTGAAATATGAAATAAAATTTCCAATAAGGTAGCAGTCAAAGGCAGTAGTGATTCCTCGGCAAAATAGGTATTTGACCTTGATGTTGCAGAAACTGAAATCTGGAATTTTTCACTGGAAAAAGCTGTTACCAAGTTAACCATTTCCCATTCAAAAAAATCCTTTTCAGGGGAGGTTTGTTATTTGTATGATTTCTTGTGATACCATCTTCTGTTTGTATTGCAGTTTCTTATATTTTATTTAGGCTTATTTTGGAATACTGCAAGACATGTCATCATAGAATAAATAAATAGATAGATAATTCACTGCTTAGTCCATAGGGAAGAGTTACTGGGTTTTAAGTAAATAGATTTTCATTTCTTATGTAATTTATATTAATAGAATTAATAACGGCACTTTTCTTCTTAAAACATTAATCTCTCATTCTGAATTTGATGTCACTACAGTAAAAATGGGTATTTCAGAGACTAAGCTGTGGAATGTGCAAAGTAATATCCACTCTGAGTAAAGGTTTCAAATGCTTTCCCTCACCCTGTGCAGTAATGAAATTTCCAGTAAGCGCTCGCTGTAGTGGTAAAAAATCAGGAAGGCAGTATTTTGTCTTTGAGTTGCTTCATTTCAGTTAGAAAGAATTGGTTACTGACTGAATATTCTTATTGCTGTTCCTAGAAGGTTATTGTGAAAGTTTAGTACAGAAAGAGTAGAAAAGACTGATTTTTACAATTGCTTTCTCTATTACATAAAAAATTAAAAGTGTGTGAAAAAGTACATGTTTTTTATTTTGATGTGGGATATTTAAGGATAACCTGAACCTGCTCATTCAGTAATGATAAGACTGCTTGACTATTTTTACCAATTACTTTTTTAGTTATGCCTTAGCTTTTCCATCCAAGTCAAGAGGACAGATTGGTTATTTTGTACTTAATTACGTACTTTTGAATATTCAGTCCTTTTTAATTGAGGTCAAAGTGAGACACTGCAAAGAGTATGTTAGGCTGCATAATACAAGATTTAAGGCATCTGCCAGGAGCTGTCAAATTAAAATGTATCCCTTCATATCAACCTCATGTGAATGTACTTTGAATTTGCAATTCTTCTGTGATTTTCATTTGTGAGACTAGATGTTTGCGTAGCTGACTTTCACCCATTCGCAGAGCTCAAAGAACAGACTACACGTTTTGTATTTGAGCTTTCTTTTACTTGCTGTGTTCTTTGCTGACTTTCTGAATAATTTTCTGAAGCTGGTTTTGCTTTGCTAAAATAAAAAAGAAATAGTAGTCTCCAAGTTTCAAATTTGTAAGCCTAACTTTCTATTTGTATGCCTAGGAACCTGATTTAGCAGTTTTCATAAACAAATGAAAGTCAGTGACTTTGGAGGTACCTCTCTTTTATGGAAAAAAAAAATGATTTCTATCTAGATCTGTAAAAAGAGTTTTTGCAGGGCAGTCTTAAGGATTTCAACTTGAAAAACTGTCCCTTTTATACCACCTTTTACAGTTGCTCATTCAAATTAATTGGCTATTTTGGATGTCTTGTTTTCAGATTCTCATGGAAACCCCGTGTCTTCAGAAGATCAAGTCAGTTTAGCCCAGCAGATTTCTGATGTAGTGAAACAGCCTGCCTTTATTGCTGGAATTGGTGCAGCCTGTTGGATTATCCTTATGGTCTTCAGTATCTGGTTATATCGCCACCGGAAGAAGCGAAATGGACTCACTAGTACTTATGCTGGTATCAGAAAAGGTGCCGTATTATATATTTCAGTCCACTGACTGCTGAAAGCCTGTTTACTGACTATTTACTTTATCGTCAGTCTTTTGTTCTTCTGAGACTCAATGCAGGAATAATCAAATTACTTCAGTACTCTTAGGAAGCCTGGACCAGGAGCCAGTGCAGAAAGCAGCAATATTTATATAACATGTTAAACCTGGCTTTAAAGCATAAGCCTTTACCAGAGTACCTAGACTAGCTTTTCATAAAGATATTCCTACAAATGAGAAATGTAGGGATGGTTTTAAGGCTGGGAGCTTCCAACATGCCCTTGCTACCTGACACCGTACCGTCTGAAAAGGAGCCAAGCGGATGGTAGTTCATTGTCCCTCTTGTTCAGTCCTTTGCTTGCTGCTAAGAATACTAACAGTGGTGTATATTACAGTAACGCTTTTGGTGCGTGTACTTGAGTTTCCTTGTGTTCCAGAGGGATGTGGTGAAGTGGCTGTTTGTGAAAGCACAGCAGTCAATAATACTTTCCAAGACTCTTTCATAAATGTTGTTGTGAGACCCTTCTTTGGATCTGAATTCTGGGGCTATCACATCTTGCATCTGCATTTGGTTAGAATGGCAGCAGTGGGACTAACTTAAAGCACTCTTCATTTTCATGTTATTGATACCTTTTACATCAGCTTGTCAGCAGGCAAGCAATGCTTTACAGTGTACTCTCTGACAAACAAAACTAAAATCTCTACCTGGAAGATCTGGAATAAAAACTTGATTTCTCCTGATTCAATAATCTTTTGATTAAGCAACGAAGGTAAAGCTGAATTCAATAAGCTACAGTTCATTACATCTCAAAGCAGTACCTCATAGGCACTCATAGAGAGAACTGTTAAATTCTGGAATGAATCAGAAAATGGGAGATACTGCTTCTGAAGGAGTACAGGAAGAATGTTTGATATTTAGCAATCAAAAGATAAACCTAAGCATAAAAGATGCACACATCTTAATGTAAGGAAGGTGTCATGAGATTTAAGTTCTTTAATCACTTCAAGAAGGAATGTGTGATGGGCAAGATAGACAGGCAAATGTAACACAAATGTTTTCAAACATTAGGAGTATGTTGCTAGGAAAAGGAAGCAGTGGTAAAAATAGCAACTGAGTGAGTGGAAATATGTAAGTAGTTCTGGAGCGTTGCAGAGTTTAGGTGTCCTCTGTGCCATTAAAGTATCAATGCTCATGGTAGACTTCAGGCACAGTGGTTGTAGCAGAGTTGTAACCACAGAAATCAGGGATGAATTTCACCTTTGATTTTGTTCTTCTAAGATTTCTCTAGATAAGACAGACCTCGACATACTGCTGCATTGGCCTGCGCTGTTTTGTTTTACTAATAGCATGCTGCCATACTGCCTTTCTACAGTTCTATCAAACTAACATCACTATGCTTTCAGCAGTACCTATGATTAAGCAAAAGACATACAATTTGTCTTCAGAAATGGTTACTTTAATGACATCAGCTATTGTTCAAAACAGCTGTGTTTTTCAGTATCTGTAAAAATATCTTTTGTGTAACTTGGTGGGGGTTTTGATGAAAATACACAGAAAAGTAGGGTCTTCATCTCCATTATAAAGTATTCTTCAAGAAAAAAAAAGCCATGGTTAGTGAAATATAAATTGCAAAGTAGTTTGCCACTCTGCAGTGCATCAAGTCATCACTGCAAGCCCAAACTTTCTTCAGTCTTGCAATTATTTATTTATTTTTATATTTAGCTTCAGGCCTGACATCTGTTAAAGTACTTCACTACTCCCACACATACATATTGTACTAGCACGCTTACACACTCAGAAGATTTTATTAATAGAAGCTCTGAGAATTAAGTTATTCTTTCATGTGGTAATGATAAAGATTTCATTTAGTTGAACCTCTGTTCAACTGTTCCTCAGTTCCTTAAGAAACTAAACTAGGTTTAGTACTTGACTCACAGGAGAGCAGTGAGACAGTAGTTTAAGATTTTTTTTCATGTCCTTGTGATTGCAAATTAATTTTGGGACACTTGATTCTCTCTTGAATAGCTCTGGTTTAAATGCACCTTCTATTTTAATGAAAGCTTATTACTATAGTTCTGTATTTTTGAATGTAGCTAAATTAAACTCGACTGTGTGAAAAGGCCTATCTCAAAGAAAATACAATGGAATTCCCAAGATAAAGAGCTGTGCCACAAATGAAACCTGAAATGGGCAAATGCTCAGAGGTTTTTCTTTTTTTGCTTAATGTCATACCCCTGGAAATAAACTGGCTCAGTAAAAGAGGCGAAAAACTACAGCATATCCTAAATTATAACAAGACACTCTGGACTTCCCCTAAACACCAGAGTTGTAAAAATTAGATTAAGCAGTTGTTCTCTTAGCCAGAACCTTTTCTTTCTGTGCCAGGTTTGCTGATCAAATTCTGTCTTCAGGGCTACTTTTAGTGAATATTGTATTATTACTCTTACATTTCTCTTTGCTGTCATTAGATTGAAAAGGGCAACATTAGCCTTTTTCAGCCCATCAGTGATAGAAAAACTGTACTGTCTTGTCAACAGGAGGGGGAGCATGTGCTAATAGGAAGAGCAGATGCTGATGCTCTGTATTTGGATTAGAGACCCTATTGATCCAAAGAGGATTTATAGTAGCTGTGAGAGTGAAGATTGTCAAGCAATGTCATTGTTCCATTGTTAACCTTTTCCTCTTAAAGCCAAAGGTTGAAAGGTAGAAAGGTGTTATGCCTAGGGAGATCTTTTACCTTTTTTTTTTTTTGTGATTATTTAAGAAAGAAAGATAATAACTGTTTAACAGTCTCATCTGTGAAAACAAAAATTAATTGCTGCAGTAGATTTTATTGCCTTTATGACAGTGAGAGCTGGTGCCATTCTTGATTCAGAGACAGTAAAACAGCAGTTCTCTTTGTTCCTTTATATTATTATTATTTCCTTTCTGAATACTTAAGCGTGCCTATTAGTTCAGTGTAATGAGCATTTACTTAGTGAACTGCAGATAAGATTCAATAGGACCTTGATAAGGCTTTGTTAAGGAATTTGTCATTCTGCATTCTAAAATTATTAACAGTGTGGGGGTTTTGTTTGTGCTAGGATTTTCAGAAAAACTTAAAATACCAAACTGAGGAATATTTGAAAGGCTAAACCACAGTCTGGTCCCCTCAGGAGCACAACAGTATATCAAGCAGCTTTTTTTCAGAATGGTACCTGCAAAGACAAGCTTCTCTCTGAATCGCAAATTTAATTTTATTTCTATATCAATGTGACTGAACTACTGGGTTAGTTATATACATTTGTTTTATGTTCAGCTGTCTGCTAGATTTATACTAATGTGGTATGTTTCCCTTTCTCTCTTCAGCTTAATAACCAGTTTGTATTTTGTTTTGATTTTTCAGTCCCGTCTTTTACCTTCACACCAACAGGTATATATTTGCACTTTTCCCACCTTCTTTGTTACTTTAGCATGTGTTTGTTGTACTGTTTCTCTTTTTCTGACATAACCAGCCCAGCTGTTCTGAAGATTTTTTAAACAATTTCATAATGACAGGTATCATTATTTCTTCTCTAAGGAATGTATATTTGCTTTGTAGCTGACGCTTTTTTCCACTTGTGTGTACCATTTTGTAGCACACCATTTGATGCAAGCATACCATTTTGTAGCATGATCCCATCAGTTTGTACAACCTGGGCTCTCTTCTTGCATTGCAATGGACTATTGTGGCCTTCTGCATCTAGCGATGCAAAAGGTGCTTCTGATGGAGGAGGAATGACTTAGCAGAGCCCAGATGCTGACTTGAAAAGGATTCATTGGGATTATAGTTGGTGAAACATTTGCCTTTTTTTTGACTCTGAATCTGCATTAAACCAGTGTCCTAGGAGTTGTCTGCTTTGTAAGATACAGCAAATCAATGTGTTATAGTAGTTAGATTTCTTTACTTGTGCCTTAAACTGTACTTGTGCTATGAAATTTTAAAGTAATCATCCTGTTCTACATAAACAGAGGTGCATTTCAAATTCAGGGTAGATTTAAGATCATCTCCTGTACCTTTTTACTTGGAAATGTACAAAATATGACATAACCTGAGCCGTAGCCCACCAAAGTCCGTGAGAGCCTTTCCATTGCGTAGAGCTGACCTTCAGTCAGTCCCATAGTCTGGCAGCTCAGCAGCTCTTCCTCTACAGTAAATACAATGCAACACATTCAGTACCCACCAGTATACCGCATGTATTATGAGTGAACAGACAGATTGTTTCTTCCTCCTTTGTTCTAAATCTTGTATTTTCACAAGTGGTCTTTGGGACTTGCAAGACATGTATATCTAGGCATGGTGAAAACCACTTGCCCCCCTCCTCTGCAAACTCACGGTATTGGGGCATATTAGCTCAAAATCAGGACTGTACTAATTTGCCCTCTGGGCAGCAGCTGAATTACATCCTTCCAAGTTGGACTGCAGATGAAGCAATCTCATGTCTGTCTGTGTTCATCCACACAGACCTAATCATAATGGGCTAGATTCTTATCCACGTGCTTTTAATCACATTGAATAGTATCTTGTTTCAAAAGTCATCCTATTATGTTCAGTGGAGTTGCTTACTGTTAGGCATGAGTCAGAGTGGCCCTTAATGTTTCTGAAGTCCTTTGAGACCCACGGTGGAAACTAATTCAAACTATATCATTTTGCTGTTACTTTAATTGGCTTAACAGAGGGCTTCTATTGCAGTCACAGTTGTAGCACACTACTGAAATTCTGCAGAGGTTTGTAGGTTAGCTAACATATATTTTCTCGGTTGGATTCTTAACGTAAAAAGAAAATATAAGGGCTCCATAAGATGTGTCACACCTGCAGAATAAATAGCACTGAGATTTTTAGAGAAGAAACTGGAAAAAACACAGAGTATGTAAAACATTTAAAGGGAAAAAAAATCCTTTTTCAAACCGGGCTCCCAGTCATTAGTTCCACCGACTTTAAATGGAGCCAGACCCTCTTCCTTAGCATTACCTATAGTGAAAGACTTACCTGTAGCAATGCATCCCACATTTTAATCCTGTTATTGTAATCACTGCCAGCGTTTATCTCTGTCTTGCAGACTCCCAGTTTGGAGTTTGTCTAAAGAGCAGAATTCTGCTGCTTTTTTTCAACATATTCCTAGTTGGAAAGTGTAGAATCCATCAGCATTTGCAGGGAGGCAATCTCCTTAAGCCTTTGTCAAGCCCAGTGCAAGCCTGCAGAATTTATAGCACTGTCTCTTCTTGGATGTTTGCATCCTAAAAACTAACTTTTCAGCCATGATGCTTCCTGTGAAGGATATGGAATCCATGCCAACAAATAAATGCATGTGGACATCCCTTTTTGTTAACATGTAATGCGTTTGAAATGCTAGCAAAACTGTTCTAATTTAGAAAGTACTCTTTCTGTCTGACATTTTTTACCAAGATTTACACATTTAAATTTTTAGATAAATAAGTATCATTAATAAATCCAATTATAAAATGTGAAATAATGCAAAGCTTCTATGACTTTTAGAGTGTGCTTGTTCCATGAATATGGCGCAGTAACATTCAGAAAGAGCGTGTGTTCTTGCAGTAGGTTCAGCTGTAATGAGCCATTGTTTACCTTGAAAGTACAGTCTGTTACAGAATCATGATACCTCTTTAATCTTACCAAAATAATAAGGTAGAGCAAAACTTTAACATCTAGCCATTCATGAAATAAATATATGACCTAAATTCTTCCACAGAGTAGCTCCACTGAAGTCAGCAGAGTTATGTTAAGGATAAGTTCAACCTGATGTATGGCTTCCTGCTTTCTTAAGCGATACACGTGTGTGTTTATGTGTTTCAGAACAGAACTGAAGAATAAAACTTTGTTGAAGCTAAGACTAGCAGTTAGCAAGCAACACAAGTATTATGTATAAACTTGCATTAGAAGGAATAGTTTGCAAAATTAGATTCAGGATTATTGTATAAGCAATGCACATTTATTGTCTTAGCTAAAATGAAACAAAGGCAAATTTAATACTGCTGTTTAAAGAGCCTTGTATGATTTTTAAATTATTTCCTTTTTTTGTCTTCAACTATTTCAGTAACGTATCAGAGAGGAGGAGAGGCCGTAAGCAGTGGAGGCAGGTAATTATGTGCTTTATTTTCAAAGCTGTACATTTAAGGATGCTAGGATACAATTGTCCTTGTAAGTGATGGCAGAATAATCACTTGCAAATATATGTTTTAATTTATTATACTAATTTATACATTTTGGCAATATAATTTTTTGTTTAGAAGGAGGATATATGGTTTGAATATTTAGGTTGATTTCCAACAAATGAGTCATTATATGTTCAGCTTTGTTAACCTGTAAAAGCTGCATCTCAAAAAATGAGCAGGAGAGGGAGCACTTTAACTTCAAAATAAAGACCTGGCTTACCAGCTGATTAAGGGAGTAAAAGTAATTAAGTCATGGCATTTATTAAAATTAAGAAATAAAGCTGGTTACAAATACTACAAAGAAAGAAAATGTTTATTGGAAAAAAATGCTGGAGACAAACGGCTTATAAGGTGCCTTTTTAAGAAAAGATCTTGCTATGAAGGCAGAACAGTTAAAGCATCGCTTACAAGAGACAGGGCACTAAAGGAAAGGGAAACAGGTATGTTTTAAATTTAAAGTCCCCTGGTTTGAGAACCTAGCCCATTCCAGATTGAGGATTTAACTAGGACATATTTACTGGGTTTACATTATTACTGAATGAATGGCAATGGGCAAAACAGTAATTTACATTTCCTATGTAGAGCTGGGATTTTATTCAGGAGACAAAAAATTGGCTTTAGCAGAATGGTAGGTCAGAGCAGTGTCACTTTAGTAGCACACCTTTTTTTTTTCCTAGGTCACATTCCAGCTTGCCTTTTTATAAGCATTTCAGTTAAAAATTTGGCATATCACTGAAATAAACTCCAAAATATCAGAGGACAGCTGGGCAATAAATTCCTATTTCAGTTTGTTTCACAAGTGGCATCTTGTGATTCCTAATTTGCAAGACTGTAAAAAAATTCCATAATGGCAAAGATTAGACATAAAATTAAACATTCCCAGTCTACTTGAATGCTGTGCAGAGGCAAGGCTACTCTGCTGCTGCTGCTGAACCTGGCACATGAAGAGAATTGCAGATATCTCTGTCCAGCACTGTATGCTGCTGTGTTGTTGTAGTCATAAAACCATGGAGGAAAACCTCTAGAACAGTTACCATGTGATTTTTGAATGAACAAATCTGTAAATCACTGGGTTGCTGCCTTCACCCCAGGATAGTGAGAAAATAAGAGAGAACAGAGATGAACCCTGTCTTTCCCTGACAAGGTTGTTCAAAAAGATACACAGTTAACATCCTTTGTGTTCTTTGTGCCACTGTGCTTTCTCGCTCTGCCCGTAGCTCAAGCTAGACAAAGCACACTTTCATATAGACTCAGAGGACAGAAATGAACCCAGAAGTGTCTATATCGTATACAGTCATTTTGATATGGCTAGAGAAGCTGCATCATTTTTTATGGTCTTAGTTTGAAGGATCAGTGCCACAATCTAGCAGTGTAATTGATTCAAGGTGCTAATGTCTGTGCTTCTTTTGTTCATTTGCATGTATAACATTTACAGGATATATGATGATGTGCTGTATTTTGTAGAATATGAAACATACCTCTGCAAGTATGTAAAAAAAAAAATGTTATTTTTACATCTGAAGCCTTTGCTCTGATTTCCAAACCTAAGGTTTTCACTTCCTTTCATTACATTTACAGTGTTTTGGAGAGGCTTAGCATTTTTGCCAAGCGCATTTCTGTGAGCATATTAAAGCATTATTCAGAATTCAAAATGTCAAAGTGATATATTTCAATATAATCCCCACTTCTGCAATGCTGAAAAAATACCTATTTCTGTGTCAATCCCTTTTCTAGACAGGATTGAAGTAATGGTGATTGTGGTGGATTGGCTCCAGCCAACAGCTAAGGCACTCACACAGCCACTTGCTCAGTTCACCCCAGACCCAGTGCAGTAATTCAACGATTCAAGGAATTTGCTGCAAAGCTTAAAAATCTTTGGAAATGATGGTCGCTGATCATCACATGGCTATGGAGCTGTAATGGAAACATATCTTGCTTACAGTTCCACCTAAATGGCTCCAATTAGTAGAGTTTTTGTCTACTTGTTTACCTCCCACTATGTTTCTTACATGACAGCATGTGTGAATGCAAAGTAAATTTTAGAAGCAAAGGACCTTTAACTCGTGTCCAAAAATCCAGTACTCAGGTCTTGAAAGTGCTGAAAAATTCTGGAAGGCTTTGTCTCCTCCAAATGCCTTGAGGTATAGTTTCATTTTAAGAACAGAGTGGTAGGGAATAAAGCAGGGTATTTCAAATCAGCTGGCCTGCTCACAGGACTACACAGCTGTACATTTATTTCAGATTTACCAAAAGTACTTGTTTAGTGCATGTGTATTGGCTGGTTTGTTAGCCTGACAGTAAGTCAAGCCTCATCATCTCCTATGTTAAATTGTCAGATGACATATGCAGTACAGAAATATATATACACATATTATGTATAGATCTTTTAAATGTCATCCTAAGACTATGACTTAAGCCTGCGGCACTGACAGACTATATCCGCCACAACTAACTGCATGCAGTTGGTGTTCTCAACTTGCAATTTAAGAGGATTAGCATATTTTATTTTTGAAGAGCATCACATCTAATGTTATGGAGACTAGTTTGTGCACTATTTCAAATGGAAAGTTGCCTGTTAAATCCTGTGACGAGAGAGACTGTGTTCCTTTTTTTTATTCTTTTTTTATATATGACAGTAGCTAAAATTATCTATTTTTAAAAGCACCTTAGTTATCAAAGGCAATCTTAAGTTGTTAGGGGATGATACTTATGTGGACTTCATAACATGCCATTGCATTCTACAAAACTTCCATCAGAGCATCTTACACACTAGAAAAATTCAAGAACTTTGAAAATGAGGAATGCCATTTCTTTCTGCTGATGGCAGGAATACACTTTACTCCAAATGCAGCCAATATGCAGCATTGATATTTGGGTATTTTTAAAGGTGTTGAGTATTCCCAGTTACTTTAAACTTGCTTAGGAGCTGCTGCTGTTCCACCCCACATAAAGATTAAGTGGGTGGCCTACTTACTAACAAAGATGTATCGCACACTCAGTATGCTTAGTGAGATCCAAATACTCCCAAGCGGCAGAGGTTTCTGTAATCTGCTGTTCCCTTTGATCCACTACAGTAATCCTGTCTGGTGGTGAGAAGAATTTGGCTTCATGAATCACCAAGAATTTGGGAGTATTCACATCCAAACCCTGCTTTTATTTCCGCATATCCATCTTGATTCCATGTGAATTTTTTGTTTGTTTGACGATTTCCCCCTTTTTAGCTTGCTTTCTTAAAGAAAGGGAGAAGGGTCGGAAAAATAAAAATACAACCTTTCTAGGAAAATATGCAAATAAATAAATAAATAGATTGAAAATTACAGGTAAAGGTTGCACACCATGTATATGTGTAGTTCAGCAAACTGAACTGATGCTATCCTTGGCTATTCACTTCAGAGTGTCTTAGCAAGAAACATATTATATAGGAGACTAGAAACCATTAAATAATTGAATCAAGCAGTATTTTCCAGTGCTCAAGCCTTTAAATATATACTATTTTGTACTATCTGATCTTTTGAGGAGAATATGCTTACAATGCTAAAATGCTCTCGTTTAATCTTTGAAATGACCAAGCTTTGTTTTTAAAGGCCAGGACTCCTAAACATCAGTGAACCAGCCACTCAGCCATGGCTAGCAGATACTTGGCCTAACACAGGGAACAATCACAATGACTGCTCCATCAACTGCTGCACCTCTGGCAACGGCAACAGTGATAGCAACCTTACAACGTACAGTCGACCAGGTTAGTTATGTTTCTACCTTGCTAAGGAATCTTCTTTACAAAATATATAATTCTAATACCTAAGAAAGTGTAACATTGGTTTGTTTTTTTTATTTCCAATGCATTTAGACTTAATATTGTTTCTCCTCTGTGTCATTATTATGCTTTCACTGCCTTTTTGGATTTCTTTTTTGGTCCCCTTTAGATAGTTGTAGCAAGCTGTAGGCTGAAGGAACCCTTCAAAGTTCAATGTTACCAAAAGTCACACTGAACTGATATATTTCAGCATCTGAAAAAAAGCAGCTAAGGTCATTTTTAGATTGTTCTGTACGTCTCTTTAGTTGGATGGAGAAGGAGAAGTACCAAAACGACACTAACAAGATTTTCCTTCTGGTTTGGGTGTGATGGGAAGGAAGAAATAAAACATTGCTACAGTACTCTCAAGACAGTCTATTTCAGCACATTCAAAACCTCCCTTGGGGTGCCATTCTGTACAAAATTGGATAGCTGGTTTTCTGTTTAGGGCATGTGGATAAGAAGTTAACTTCACACTCTAAAAGCAATTATGAAATGCTAGGTTAAGTGGTAGTTCCCAGGAGCTTGGGCGGGACTCAGTGCTCTTGAAGAAAACCTCATTAATGCCGTGGGAACACAGGTGGGGAAATATATCAGGAAGCACTAATTGTTGCACATTTTGTTTTAAACAGAGCTTAGATTCCTTTTGTTTTAACCTGGTTTGTGTTACTGGAGAGGAATGAAAATGAGTCTTTTCCACTACCAGCATCTATAGCTGATTTGTGCTAGTAGCATTTCCCAGCATTTCAGAGAGCAAGTATGATTACCTATAGTGAAGTTGCATAAGTGCAAAACAGCATTACATCCTGTAATTAATGTGAAGCCAGTCATAATGTGATGGTGGTAATTCATCTCCTGCAATATGCTGTCTGACAGTGACCGGTGCCAGGTGCTTCGGAAGAAGGTGAGAGATTTTGACATTAGAGACTTGTATCTTACCCTGCCCGAGGATATCACATCCACAAATACCTATGTAAAAAGATTTCTCATACAGAGATACTTGTGCCAAATACAGATATACCAAGTTCTAGTAATTGCAGCTTAAAAAATTCAGAAAAGCAAGAGAATGCACGTTTTTGGGGGTTGTAAACTATTATAACATCTTGTCATGAGGTGCAGTGGATTCTTTCTCAATTTAGCTTTTATATTGAGCTTAGTTGTGTTGCAAAGTGTTTCCTTCCTTTCAAATAGAGCTTATGATCTGGAGGGTCCGACAAGATGCTCATCATGATCTCTTCTGTCCTGAAAAATCTGGCAAATAATTATGTCAGCTTGGGCTTGGCTTATGCTCTGAAGCAACAGAGATGGATAACCCTTCTATAGGTGTGAATATGCTAAATAATGGTGCATTTTTAATTTCTTTCAAGTATAGCACTGTCTTCCAGGTCTACAAAATGAGAACAGGCTGTTCTAAAATAGATGCTATAAAAAAATCTAACAGAATATGTCTCCTGTTATATAGGTAAACAAGTTTTGTTTAAGTACTTTGTATGAGGAATTCTAATGCTTCTATGTAAAAAAATGTACCTACTGCATCTACTGTATCGATTATGTTGTCCTACACATGAATTGAATGTAGCTGAAAATGGAAGGAGGTAAAAATACGTGTTAGAAGTGACTCTGCAAGGATATTATAGCAAAGCATGAGGTATTAGGAATGAAGAGTATGTTGGAAATATAATTGCCAAATATAGTACAATAGACGTGGAAAAGAGGAAAGAATAGCATGGTTTCGGTAGGTGAGAGAGAAAGTAGAAATGAAAACATTTAAAAAGTAGAAATCAAGAAACTGAAGACTGTGAAGCAATAAATACCAGCTCATGTAAGAAAGAAAAATATATCAAAAAGTAAAACCTTCAAAAAACACAAGCTGAGGGACACGAGATGTGCAAGCTTAAGTTCTGTGTGGCATGTTCTGATACTGTTCCTTAATCACTGAAAATGCAGATCAGTGATTTTCTTCCTCGAGTAGTATTTTATTTCTCTTTTTCAGGAAATATTTTTCAAAAAAGATGTAGGTATTAGGGAATATTTTATTTAGTATAATGGTCAAATCCTGAATTCTGTACTTAATTTTACTTGACACCCTCTCCAGTAAATTAATTGTGGCCACAGATAGTGGACTTCAGGTTTTGAATCAAGCTCATTAGCATAAATGCCACATCTTTTAAGGGAGGAAAACTGTTCCTGGTGATTGTTATGTAATTATTGATGCATTGATCAGCTGGTAAATGAGAATTTTTGCTTAATGAACATTGAATGTTGGTTTCGCTAGACCTTCTAACTGCCGACCCATAGACTGTGTTACTCCATTCAGTATTCTCCCAGTGGACCTGTTATGAGAAGAATAAAAGTATGTGGAGCTGCTGTCGTGCAAAGTCAAGAGAACACAGAAAGGCAGTCACACTGGTTCACACAGTAGTGGCCAGAACATCAGTACATGCAATAAGTGGTGATCTCTTGATGCAATAACAATTAGAAGAATGAATTTGTGCTGTCTATATGATATATATTTAGCATACAAGACAGTGGTGTTACTGTGGTATTACTTATTTTGCAATATCCAAAGCAACTAAAGGTTATCAAAAATTCCAGCTTGCTTTCCTGTCTTTTTGTTTCAACCCAAAATTTAAGATTGTACAAGGAAATGATGATCAAATAAAGACTTCCTACTGGGTAATGAGTTACCTTTCACATTGTAGTGTTTCTCTTTAATTCTGTCATGTGTAATCGTATTTCAGTCTGTTTTATAAAAATCTGTTGTATCTCTGTTTCTTATCTCAAGTACAAGAAAGTCTAAATGCTATTCAGAAGACATGAAGTTACTGTCATGTTTAGTTATTCCCACTATTAAGGTTTGGTTGATTTTTCCTTTCAATGCAAATTATTTTAATCACAGTTATTGATTCGATATCTATACTGCTTTGAGAATAATGTGTAAAAAAGTGAATGTTTATATGCCTACTGTAGAAAATGCCCAGCCAGGTAAGTCATTGTAGATACAGAAGGTCTGAATTTACAGTGAACACTACTTTTGAAGCAGTAGCTTATCAGGTAAATAATATCCTGTACATTATTTAGTTAATTATGGTATCTCTGCTTCATGGATGCAAGCCATGTAGTTATGCACTAAAGATTTTTTAAAGGGAATTTCATTGAAAGTATAGTGGAAGCGAACAGAATGACCTTTTCTTTTTTCTTTCCTCTGTGGTTAGCCGATTGTATAGCAAATTACAACAATCAGCTGGACAACAAGCAAACAAACCTGATGTTGCCTGAGTCAACTGTATATGGTGACGTGGACCTCAGCAACAAAATCAATGAGATGAAAACCTTCAATAGTCCAAATCTAAAGGATGGAAGATTTGTCAGCCAGCCTGGGCAGCCCACTCCTTATGCCACCACTCAACTCATCCAGTCAAATATCAGCAATAATGTTAACAATGGCAGCGGGGATACGAATGAGAAACACTGGAAACCCTCTGTTCAGCAAAAGCAAGAGGTTGCACCCATACAGTACAACATTATGGAGCAAAACAAACTAAACAAAGGTGAAGAGCTTTTAGCTTGTTTCTGCTCTTTAGGCATCAGAGGAGTTTTGGCCTTCTGGTGCTGGGAGTCTAAAGCTTTCAGGTTCAGCAATTACAGACTTCTGTGGTGCCTTTAGACTTCTTCCTCTTTAGATTTAGCAATTTGCAGTTAGTGTGTCAGAAAGTTAATTAGCACCACAATAACCTTCAGATATTGAATTTATTATAAAAAATAACAAGCTGTATCTTTAGAAAAGAATTAAATAAAATACATTTCCTGTGGATTTGAGATTAATTTAAATTTAATAGTAGTTAAGGGATTGGTTAGGACAGAGGCCAGATATTTTATTCATAAGCCAGATGCATGCTAGTCACATTATACTCTACCTTAAATTTTAAATAGGTCAACCCACTCTTCCCAGTCGTGGATGGAGACTAATTAAATCTACATGATCATGTAAACGAATAAAATTTTGCATATCAAACTCTGTAAAATTGTATTGTGTTGTACACTGGGGACACAAATGGAGTGATCCAATTCATTTTAGACTTGTTCCTAGCAAGCCTTCGATTCACATATTGAGAGGCAATGCTACCGCACACAGTTTTAGAAACTAAATTCCTTTGTTACCCTGACTGAGATGTGTGGATCCAGAAGCTAAAAATAAATTGATTTCAGTGTTAACGGGAAACATCAGAATGTACTTTTGTGGCCTTGAGGGCATGTTTCTTTAATATAATGTGTGGGAGCTGGAAGAAATAGGTATGTGATTTCTTGCTAGTCCTCCAGGCTACCATGCAACCTCTTTTAATAACCTGATTTGCAAAATGGTATCCCTAGGAACTGGACCCATTCTAACTTGAAAGTTTTTGCATGGATTGTTGTAACTCAAGTGATCGCATAGTGATAAATTATCCAGTAAAAAGACACGTTTCATTACAGGAATGTTGATTTCTCTACCGGACCCATCTACTCACAGAGGAGTTCAGAGGGCAATATAAAATGTGACACTTTCCCTTGACATAAACATGTCAAAAGAAAATTCTATTTTTGTGACTCCTTACTAGAGGGTGAAAGCTGTATTTTTTGTAATTACGTTTTCTTTCATGAACTGTGTATTACGTATCAGTTTTGGAATTAAAACACGTTTGGTTTTTATACCCTGGAAAATACTGCATCTTTCAAATTGTGTATATTACAGCTGCATATTCTCTAGCATGTTGTAGTGTGGAAAGGCCCCCCTAAAGCATTGTCTGCTGACAGTCATATATACATATTTCAGAGTGTTGATTTACTGTTTATCCTCTGTGTAAACATATGTGGTATGTAGGGCTTCAGCGTGGTCTCTGGAATGCAGCTAGGCTGAGAAACTATTACAGAATACACTCTGGTGTGGAATTTATCATTTTGCTCTTTTTCCCATGCTTACATTATCACAAACATTTCTGCAGCAGATGGGGACTGGATTCTTAGTTTTGTTTATTTTTGTTTTGATTTGCAGCTTTATGAGTCAATATTCTGATCTTGGTTTTCTCGTTTCCTAAGTCAAAACCATCTTGCTGACAATTATACCTATAGCTTTTGTGATGGGAAATAACCATTTTGATGAGTTACATGCTGTGCTTCATTGTCACTACTTTATGTCCAGTGATTCTGTTTGTGACGCAGTTTTATTTGCTATATGAAGAGGAACTCAGCTTCTTTTTGTTCTCTGTAAATTATAATTCCTTTTTGGCATGAGAGTACTGTTTTGTCAGATGAGTATTTTACTTCTGATAAAGTTTTACAGATCTGGTTGCCAAATCTAGATTTAAAAGTTACATATGTATATCAAGTGCTTTGGAGCTGGAGAAGGAAGTTACGGCAATAGCCATGAGCAAAAAAAGGCCCTGCCTGTGGCTAAAACCTGCATGACCCAATGTAAATAGAAATCTTCTTGAAGCCAGCAGGCGTTAAACAAAGACCTCATCTGTTTTAAACCAAATTTGGTGGAGCTGCATTGTTGCTTGAGCAGCTCATTCAGCCCTTGTAACGCAGGGCTGACTCCTGCGTGGGTTTGTCACCTTTGAAATACAAAAAGTATCCACCACAGTCCATGGGCTACCCTGCATGAGTAAATCATGCAGAGACCATGGAAAATCAATCAAGATGGCAGTCTGTTCACATGCAGAATGCTCAAACAGGTGGTATATTTGTCCACTGAGACTTAATCCTTGCAGAGGCATTGGGACAACCTGGTGTTTTACTTCATTTTTGCTGTGAAGCTACTAAGTTCCTGTGATTTTCCTTAAATTTACAATTAGAGACGAGACAGCAAAAACCCCATGATTATAGGATAATTTTCCTTTCAAGAAATTAACTTATTTCTTTCTCACTATTTTCAGGAGATCTTACTTTGTGTTAAAAAGTATATAAAGTAGATGTGTTTCTGAAGGGTAGCATTAACTATACTATTGAACTTGCAGATTACCGGGTAAACGACAACATTGCTCCAACTATTCCATACAACCAGTCATACGACCAGAACACAGGTGGATCCTACAACAGCTCGGACAGAGGCAGTAGTACATCTGGTGAGTGTCTATAGGGTTTTCCAAACCCTGGGTTTTTTTGGTGTTTGATGCTCTAGCCATAGTTAGCACTAGTTACTGGACTTATAGAAGGGATGACAGGGAGGGACCCACTGACAGTAATACTGCACAGGGATGTTAAACAGCATAAAAACTGACCCAACAGGTGCCTATATTTCTGTTGCATCCTCATAATTGTTTAGTGGAATCTAGATGTCAATTAACTAATTAATTGTCAAAATTTGTGAAAGTCATGAAATCAAATAGAAGTTGGATTTCCTAGTGTTAATGCCCTGCTGGTTAATATCTTTGCCTCCAGATGGGCAAGTCATAGAAATTCCTTCTTAGCTGTCATAAAAAAGAGAATTTTAATTTATGTATTACCTTCTTGGTACTTTACTGACTTCTTTTCTATCTCTTGGGTCTACTCACCCAAGACAACCTCAAGATACTAGAACATTTGAGTGATACCTAACGGAACTGCTTTAAGAAATTTTTCATTTTAAAAAGTAAACCCATGCATTTTATTGAGTAAACAAGTATGCGTGCATACATAAAATTTGTATAGATTACAGTGACTGTATATCAAAACTATTCTTGTACAGTAGACAGTAGGTAATCAAAGTGAAATTTTGTTTCTCATCAGCATCTCCTGTGCAAGTGCTGACCAGGGCACTGAAATTGCACTCTGTGCTTTGGAACCACAGAATAAGGTTTAATTCAAAAGTTTTTGATTCTCATTGTGGTATAACCTGTTCACTTTCAGCTGTGATTACTGGTAGAAGTGTGTGAAATGTTCAGAGCTAAACCAAGAACTACGCATAGGCTTGGTTTGGGGCTTTACTCTAAGTCTGATACTTAGCCTATGTTTATTTACATCAAGCAATTACAGGGTGAGTTGTGATCACAGTTACCAGCGCCCTGGACTTTAAATTTACTAATCAAGGCAGTGACTTTCCTTTTCATCTTTTGTTCTGCTGTTGCCTTTAGTAGTCCAGTTGCCTTAATCCTAACCTGTGCTTCATCTTGACCAGTGGTGGCTGAGGCACAACAGAGACATAAACGTGTAGATTACTCTGCGGTGCCTTTGAGTGACCTGAATTCTCGGTGGCTGGGGTGAAATAAGCACAGCTCCCGATTCTTCCAGCTGCTCAGGGTTGTTCTTCTGGGATTCAGGCTTTTGCCTGTTCCCAGGTCTACAACATCAGGATGTGGTGCTGAGCCTGTGCTCAATGACATTAAAACCTGAAATGCAGCATGAAACATCTCAGGGGTATGAACCCATCTAAATTAAAAATGAGAAGGTGGTATTCTCTATGCTGACACCTATTATGCTTATTCATAATGCTAACAATTTATAGTCCTATACCAAGGACTCCAGAAGGAATGAAGCAAGGTGACCAGAGTAATAAATTAATTGTGCTGAACCTAGTATATATCATGGTGCTTAGAGTAGAGAATGCAGATGATGGTTGCCTTGGGATAGTTAGGGTCTTCCTTGTCATGCTGGGATCCCAGAAAAATAATTGTACATAGCTAAAACATATTTGTATCTGGCAGCTAATATGAGAACAATAATAAGCAGAACTACTGTCTGTAAGAATGGAAAATCTGAGACAGCAAAAGAGAAAAACAAGCTTCCTAAATCTCGCTGCAACATATTTAATCATGTATCTAAGGCTTAACTGTGGTAATATAAAACCATGCCTCAGTTGAAGAGAGAAATGTGAAGGATTCTAAAACATACTCAAAAATACACTGACTTAATCTACAATTAAAGAATTAACAATAACAAAGAAGGATAAAAATGTATACCAAGGAACAATGGTTCTCATCATAGCCATGTCCAATGTTAAAATTCAAAACCACCTGAATAATTAGTAAAAGTTATTGAAACTGTTCAAACTGCATTGTTCTATTATGAGCTATAATTTCCCAGTAATACTAGTTGAAAACATTTGTGCCATACTTTGTTGATCTTATTTCTTCCCTTTTCTGTTATTTTAGTTCTTCCAGCAATTACTTTCAACTGCACTTGCCATTTCGACTAAAACCAGTAATTTCATAGTGCCTAAAACATTTCAGTGGACAAGTACAAATTACATATATTCAGTGACTTAATGCAACAGTGGAACTTTAATAGATCATATCTCTATCATATTGTATTTTACGTTCCAGCAATTAAACAGTATAAAGGCACTTTAGAAAATACGTCTACAGCTCATTTGTTTTAGATTATAATCTATAATATAATTAATACAAGTAGGAAACTCACTGTTAATGACATAGCTTCTAAAATTCATTTATGATTTTATTGCATTTTAATTATTTATTAACAATTCAAGTTTTGTATCCCATGTGCTTTTTTCCATTCTATGTAAAGTTTGTTTAAATTCAACTGCTTGGAATGTAGAGTAATTCTACAAAGAAGGTACAATTGCAAATTGGTGTAGGAAGCAGGAATGACAGTTTATTCCAATTCGGCACAACAGTAAATTCCCAGAGAATTCAAAAGGATCTAGGAGGGACTATGGTTATCTTGTTTTTCAAAGCCAGTGATGAGGAGATACTTAAAAGCATTACAAATATGTACTGCTTTTTATTCACAGGAAGCCAAGGGCACAAGAAGGGTGCTCGGACCCCAAAGGCTCCCAAGCAAGCTGGCATGAACTGGGCAGATCTTCTTCCACCCCCGCCAGCACATCCACCTCCCCATAGCAATAGTGAAGATTACAGTCTTTCAGTGGATGAAAGGTAAGAAAGATTAATACATCATCCATTTCTCACTTTAATCACTGGTTAATTGAACTGTAATTTGCCTTACAAGCTGACACTGAGATCTTCCTTCAGTACCATTCCGGTGCTCCTCATCTAGCTGTAGTGTGGTTATTTAGACATCACTTACATACACTGACAGTGGTGTACGTCCACTCAGTACATCCTTACTAAGCTGTTTTCAAGAGCACATGTAACAATGACTTTTTTCTGGGCTGTTTATACGTGTATCAGATATGCTAATTACACAGTAAAAATTTAAGTCCTTATTTTCTTAACAAATTAATTTTAGCTACGACCAAGAGATTCCTTGTCCTGTCCCACCTGCAAGGATGTATCTGCAGCAGGATGAGCTAGAAGAAGAGGAAGAAGATGAGCGAGGTCCTACTCCACCTGTTCGAGGAGCAGCTTCCTCTCCAGCCGCTGTTTCCTATAGCCATCAGTCAACTGCCACTCTCACCCCCTCTCCCCAGGAAGAGCTCCAGCCCATGTTACAGGACTGTCAGGAGGATCTGGGACATATACAACACCAGCCTGACCGGAGGTGTGTCAATGCAAGTGTAGTGAGAGAGACGTGACAAAAGTCATCCCTGCCCCACTGAAAATTCCTGTTGAATTCAGTGAAGCCAAGATTTTTCCCCGTTACATTTATTCTGTTAATATTTTACATCTAATCTAGGATGCTAGAACTATTTGTAACATAAAAAAAATATAGATAATTAAGTTGCTTTTTTATTATACCATGGAAAGAAATGCAGTATATCACTTTACGGTACGTACGATGCTGACATAAGTTAAATTCAGAGTCATCAGAATATTAAAGTGGTATCGTTAACACAGCTTACCATATAATTACAGTTCCATTGTTTCCAATAGATTTACTGCATTATTACCATAAAATAGCATGCATTATTTCACAGTAACTGTGCAATTAACTTGTCACCAATATGTATGGATATATAAAAATATATAATTTATATAACCTATAGATTTTCCTCCTCTCATAAATCCTAATACAGGAAATTATTGCTTGCAAATTTTTTTTCTACCTACCCTTATTTAAGGGAATGACCAACATTAATAAGGTATTTGTTACAGGGAAATTTTGTTTCTTCTCTGAGTTGCTTTTAGTACAAGCTATTTTGCATATATACTTTCACAGCTTCTCTTCCATAAAACAGTGAATTCTGAATGAGGCTTTTTATGTATAATGCTTACTTATCTTGCTTTTTGTTAAGAAGGCACAGCTTTTCCATCCCAGATTATATTTCTTTTATTATTTTTTTCCTCCAGTGGTTTGCACATATTGTTTGTTACAACAAATACACAAACTTTCTAGTTTCTAGCAATATTCTAGTCATACTTTTGTTTTTTTAGTGAAATGCAGGCCTGTTGATGGTGAAATGAATTTGGGCTTGCCAAGTAGACTGTAGAACTTTTATTTCATTAACATAGCTTACTGGACATTTATGGCTATATTTTCCAGAACCTTTTTTGAGAAGTTAGTTCATTTTATGTTTTCTCTTTTTTAAACAAGCAGTAGTTATTAGTCTATTCTTTAAAGGGTCTATATCTGCTTTTAGTTTTTCTCCCTACTTCTGCTTGGTCTGCCTCATTTTCTTTTCTTTATTCTATATGGTAAGACTTCTTGTACTGTGTATCTTTTTCTCTATTTCTATCTTCCTGATTCTTTAAAATCACTCTTTATTAGTGGGTGGCTAATAATATTTTCCTGTTAATTTCCATTTGCCCTGATATGTCAGAGCGCAGAAGTGTTCATTTAATCCCTTCAGTTTTCTGGGTTATTTAGAGGTTAAACTAGCTGGACACTAATGGAAAAGGGAAATGCTAAGTGAGCATTGTGTTGTGAGTGACTTTCCAGAACATAAGCTACCATGTTCTGGAGAGTGGGAGATGTATACTAACATACAGACTGAAGTAAGCATTGGAGCAGATGTCTGCAAACATGCATAACCAGCCAGCAACTGCCTGGGAAGTATAAAGCTTGGTCAACACAAAGACTGATGGCTAGTCACCATAAATGTTATCAAAAGTAATGGCAAAAGTATCTGGAAGAATGCTCCAATTTAAGCTCCTAGGGCATGCATCTTAGTCATCGAATGAACTGAAAAAATATAATGGTTTGGGTTTTTTTATTCTTACAATGGTTAAGTCTCTCTTTGCTGAAAGTCTTAGAATTGTTAGTGACTAGATTTACCTTTTTTAATCTTACTTTTCCAAGCATTATTTCTTTTCTTTTTGCTACATCCATCTCATCAGTTAAAGTTTAACCTAATTCTATTTACTTTATTTGTAAGGCTTGGCTGACTGCCTTTTCTGTCTAATGGTGTTGATATGATCCATGACATTGCTGGTTAGGAGTTGAATGTGCTGTCCTGAACAGCTGTAGCCCATTCTGGAACGGGAGTTCTGTTTTGAATATGGTGTGACAATACTTTCCAATTATGAATACATTAAGAGTGGTGCCTCTCTATACTGTTTTCAGGGGGTTTGTAAATGGTGATGTTATAGTGAAAATAATGCCTGAAGTACTGTTTGTCATACTTTTTATTAGCTTTACTTGTAATTCTGCTGAATATTATCTCCATGTCTGATCAGAACCAGGTATCTAGAATGTGATTCTGGTGGTGATGGTGTGCTGTAATATTTCTCTGTCCGGTCAGCTCAGCTTGCTAGAAGTGTAACAAACTGATACGGAAATCTGTGCTCTGGAAGAGTGGACAAGCAGAGAGAGAGGTTTAGTGAGACAACAGATGATATCAATGTTAAAGTGAGACCTGGGATAGGAGACAATGTCACTGTCTCTGCATCAGATAAAGTGAACGAAGTATTGTTAATTCTGTATGCCCATGAACCAGCTGCTCTCAATTAGTCTATCCTTAAAAGTTGGCAGGCCAGCTATATTTTCCAGAACTCTAACATATTTTGTAACCAGTTGCCTGTCTCCTAATACCAAAACCTGGAGAATACAAAGACTGGCAAATGTATTACAAGGACAGTTGTCACAAGAACTTTAAATCAAGGCAGTAAAACATTATTGGGCAAGGTCTCTAGTCAAAGGCAGGTAGAGATTCCCATGAAGTAATGGCTTCTGGGATTTGGGGGGGGGAGGGGGAGGGGTTACTGAACTGCGTATATATCCCTAACTGACCTTCATTCCATTCCATACTTAATAGAGCAAGTGAAAAACAGTGCCTAGATGATGTAGTCCAAGGAGGTTGCAATTTACACTTGCCACAAAGTATTAGGTTTTTCCTTACTGAATTTTCCTTTCAAATTAGTAAATATTCCCATTTATTAAAATAAAGAAAATTGTGTCTTCCTCAAAAGAAAAGATTTAGTTTACAAGAGTCACCATTTGTCAATGAGATAATAAAAGGGAAAAATTGACAAAGGAAAATTACTTTGGAAATTTTTGCAAAGCAGACTGCATTAGAAATTCCTGGTAAGCAAAGCTAACAGTACAGCCATTGCTGCAGAAAATATTTTTTCCTATCAGACAAATGGCAGTTAAAGAGCGTACCTGTAGCCTGTGAAGAAAAACTATTGACAATGTTACTGCCTCGGACTTCGGAGTGAAGTATTAACTAAACTGAATGCTGATCTAACCTTGCCTAATACTTTGCCTTTTTAAATTGGAGACACCATTACTGGTGATTTAAGCTCAAAATGAATTAACCCAAACATCTATATGCATTTTGGTATCCTTAAGACCTAAAACTAATGTTACAGTAGAGAATTCTTTCTTTGTATTGTCAACTAGACCAATTTAAAAATAATGAAATAACATTCTATCTTTTCATATCTTTCTGAATCACTGGGGTGGGTGGAGGGAAGATAATGTTTGTGGAACAATCTGTTTGGATAGAGGCATCTGTTGACATTGATAGTTTCAAGCTTCTCGAGCAATATACAGATACTTCTTTTGCTCATACTCTCAAGGATGCACAAATAATTTTTTTTAATAGTCACATGAACTGTAACCACCTCTTCACCTAGCTGTGTATGTGCTACTTTAAGAAAAAGGAACATCTTTTTCAAAATAAGCCAATTTTCATTAAAATCAGTTGTAAAGGAACCATATTAAAAATCAGATTTCTTGTGGTAGATTTCAAACTACATAGCTGTCAGTCGGTTCTGATTTACAGTAAAATTAAAACAAAAAAAATCAACCAACCCTGAACATTTCAGATATAAATTCCGTTGATTTAAAAAGGGAAGTTAAGCTTGATGGGAAATAAAAGAAGTATTTTCATCAATCCACTGTTTCCTCTGACTATGTTATATGACTTCAATTCTTCTTATCCTTGTATTTTTATGCAGACGTCAACCCGTGAGTCCTCCACCCCCTCCAAGGCCTATCTCCCCACCACATACCTATGGATATATCTCAGGGCCCTTGGTCTCTGATATGGATACTGACGCACCAGAAGAGGAGGAAGATGAGGCAGATATAGAGGTTGCCAAGATGCAGAACAGAAGGCTCCTTTTGCGTGGCCTTGAGCAGACACCTGCCTCCAGCGTTGGGGATTTGGAGAGCTCTGTAACAGGGTCCATGATCAATGGCTGGGGTTCAGCCTCGGAAGAAGACAACATATCAAGCGGGCGGTCTAGCGTTAGCTCTTCAGATGGATCATTTTTTACTGATGCAGATTTTGCACAGGCTGTTGCAGCAGCTGCGGAATATGCTGGCCTGAAAGTAGCCAGACGTCAAATGCAGGATGCAGCAGGAGGTGAGTTTTTCCTCTATTTGATGGGAAAAGAAAAAAATGGCCATTGTGAAGTGTATTTATCCACAACTGCTTCCTGGATTATTCTTGTTCTTAACAACATTTAGAAATTCAGATGGGGTGGTCAGTTTACATTGGTGGAAGAGTCAGAAAAGGAGTTTTGGTGACAGTTCAAATAAATTGCTGCTCTACATTGTTTTTCCTAATATTTTGTTCTCATGGATTATTGCCCGACCTCAACCCTGCTGGTGGTTTCCACCCAGAGCTGAATGAGAGAAAGGAAAAAAAACCCCACAAAATTACAGAATTGTATCCTTTTCCTAGTATAAGACTCCCCATGTTTTCAGTCACTCTTCATGAGAGACTTAATTCCTCTGTAGTAAAATGGCCAAATAAGTCATATTTCCCCTGGATTTGAAAAAAAAATGTAATATGTTCATTTTCCACTTTATATTTTGTCATTATCTTTTGAAGAATGCTGTTCAAGCTCTTACTGCTGTATTGTTGAGATGAACCGGGTTTGTGTTGGTTTCATAATTTGGCAGCTGGTTTTAGCTGCAGTTTAGATTATAGATTATGAATATGCATCAAGGCCTTGTGCATATTTCTTACTACTTTTTTTCTCTCCTGAATCACCACTGGACATATGAAATACGATATTTGAAATATGTAATGTTTTACAACATACTGGTTACTAGTAACACTGGATATATACAGGTAATCAGTAACCTGATCAGTAAATAGGCCCTGTGGATATTGTTCAATTCAGCTAAGAAATAAGAATACCACAGGGTGGGATGCAGGTTTCAAGCAGATCCATGAATTTTTGCCAATCTGTTAAACTGCCAGAGCTGGAGAAGAGGTACTCTGTCACAACTGTGTCCACCCTGACTCCACAGATTTGCAACCTTCCTCCCATTTCTGATATCCTCTCCCAGTTAACAGTCCTTTGTTTCATTTCAACACAGCTGTTCATCATGAGGAGTGAGAGGGGAGGTAATTTAGTAATTCTGGATGAGATCCTGGCCGATTGAAGTAGGTGGCAAAACTCCCATTCATACCCACGGGGCCAGGATTTTATCCGTTTTATACATGTATGTTCCTATAAATATGTGTGCCTATGTGTGTGTAAATTTATATATTTAGAAGAGGTCTTTTTACATTCTATACTTATTACAGGTCAATAATTTTACAACAGTCAAGTTCATGTTATGCAGTGATTTTTATGTGCTTATGTTACCCATACCTGACTGTACATCCTAAAAATGTGACACTTCTTAACTGCAAATAAGCTGTGATAAAATGCCAGTCCTATGTCCCCAGTGCATTCCTTGTAATTCCCTCGAAGCAGTGGAGTAGGCATCTGTACCTGGGACCTGCTAGTGCCTTGCTCTGCTAATGTCATGGGTGGCCTCATGCTGCCTGAGCTAGGGGAGGTGAAACCCCTTTTGAAAGTGAAATGTTTTGTTGTTTCTGGAAGGCAAGAAGCTTGCCTGTGCTTGGCTGCGATGGTGTTCAGCTTCCTGGGGCAGGAGCTACCAGCCACCAACCAGCTGGATAATTTCTGTGCAACTAAGACAACTGCTTACTGATAGGATAGTAAATGCTTTGATTTAGTTACAGCTCACCCTAAAACTGACTACAGGAAGGATGAGAGTTTTACTATTGTTCCAACAGTGCATTTTCAGGTTTTGTATAGGTAGGTCAGTCTGATGTGAAAAGAGAGAAAATATGACACATCTTATTTTAGATAAGAAACATGACAGCTACTGTTCTGTAACCATTTCCAGGCCGTAGACATTTTCATGCATCACACTGTCCTAGACCCACCAGCCCTGTGTCGACCGACAGCAACATGAGTGCTGTTGTAATACAGAAGGTCCGACCTGCCAAAAAGCAAAAACACCAGCCAGGACATCTGCGCAGAGAAGTCTACACAGATGGTGAGTCCACTGAAACGGGTGAAAACATCAGTGAACCTTTCTAAATATGCATTCAGTGCGTGTGTGTGAAATTTTTCCACACAGATAACATTATGTTTCAGAATTCAGTGATTTGTGTTTCCTGTTGCTAAACACACTGAACAGATTAATCATTTTAAATGCCAGAGGTCCTTAATACTGTACATTGGTGCTTCCACTCCAGAGCCTTGCACCTGTTTTCTGTAGTGTCCTAATCGGCTAATTACTGTCATTATTTAAGAGCCCAGATAGCATAAATAGTACAGTCATCGAGAATAATGTATGGTTAGGATTAAAATCTTCATTCACATGACTGACTATTAAAACCTTCAGAATGTACCTTTTCCTGAAAAAAAACAATTTACCATTCAAATGGTGAGCAACAGAATTCAATGCATTTTAATCCTGACCACAGCATTGTTACAAGAGGTTACTTTGTGAGTAAAAGCAAAATCTAATCACCTCCTCTCGTGCCTTCACACACAATATCAACTCTTGCTGAAAAGGTAGTGCTTGTATTCTCTTGGGAGTGTAGGAGGATAATGCAAACATTGTGATGTTGTCTAGAGAGAGCCTTTAATGAAAATGCCTCAGGTGGTGCAGCTTTTATTAAAGCACTACCTTCCAGTTTTATAAAACAACCCACGGGCTTTGTTGGAAATTCATGTAAGATAAATTCTCCAAGACTTAACCCATCTTGTCAAATTTGCTAAATTTGCCAACAGAGGGGAGGGGAAGGAAATGCATCGTTCTCCACCTCCGGGTTCTCTGCAACAACAATCTGATTAGGACTTTCATTACCAGTTTGAAATTTTTCAAAGAGGGGCATCATTTGCCATTATCATATGAAAGCCTAATACTATAGATCCTTATCCAGGGTTACAAGAAGGGAGTTGTGAGCCACTTCTCCCTATGATTCCTGCCACTTGATGAAAAAATTTAATACAAAGCTCACAGCACGATGAGCAGAAGTAATTTAGCAATGAGTGGTTGTCCGTGCTATTATCTGTACTTTATTCTGAGTATTTTCTCTCACTAGCATCTATCTGATATTAGGCTGCATTAAATACTGGCATGACACAGTGCACCTGGGCCTCTTGGCTTATGCCCAGGCCCCTTCTGTCAGTGAAACTGAGCTGTTGGAATATTATCTGATTTCAAGAGGTTATTACAGTGGTTTTGTGCATGTTTGCTTCTGTGAAAGGACAACACAAGGTGTAAATCCCAAAACTGTACCAGAAATTTTATGTTTATGAGACCCTTGTAATGGCATTTTGCAAGATTTTATGCACATTTTATCAGCTTTTATTCTCTTCAAGAGAATGCTCTTAACTGAATAATAGGCTGAGCACCAAACCTCGATACAAACACAGCAGCTAGGACATCCGACATAAAATCTGGACAGAAGTTTTATGTGGCCATTCTTTTCTAACACAGGAATAAATAGGGGGTGGGCCTGTATTTGATGACAAGTTTTTGTGAAAGTAATTATGCAAAGTTAAATCATAGAGCATTGTGGTTAGATATTGCAGTGTATTTGACAATCATGATCAATATTTGTTTTGTGTTATATAGCATCTGCTTATTTCAGCACATTTTCTAATTAGGTAAGAATTTCCACTAACCTGTTTAGTGTGCAATACATTGTGGTCATTCAGGGAACAGCAAATTATGGCTTTAATTTCTGCAGAACTAATAAAACCCAGTTCAAATGTTGAAGGGCTTGTTTGGTTTTGATTCCCTCCCCCCCTCCCTCCTCCAGTCCATTTACATAAGCATATTTGGAACCTTAATGAAGATTATAACCATTCATTTTAATAGCCACATCTAGTATATTGTCCCTTTAGAATTAGCTATAAAATAACATCTACTAATTGTTTTCCTTAAGTGGAGAAAAGTGATATGGAGATATGAGTGAAACATTTAAGCACAATTGAGCTTTCCCAGATATACTTAGGTTTTTCTATTGGCTTGATGTCACACTGTTACTTATCTTTTTTATAAAGGATCGCCTGATACAAAGATTTTTTTTTCCTTGATAATGGGTGAACATATGTGTGTTTGTAGTATAGAAAAGCAAATATTCTGAATTTAAGCATTTATTGATGTCTAGAAGCACTGAATAAATACTAAAAAGAGAAAAATAGAATGCTTCCTTACTTTATCAGCCTTTAAAATGAAATTTACTTTCACATATAAAGAATTTTCTGCTGTTCCCAAGTTATCCGAGTTGGTATTTGATAGCAGTTTCATGGAAATACCAGTGTTATGAAGAATTTACATGATTGGTTGACAGAAGGGATACATACATAAATTTCAGTCTTTGCATAAATGGATGAAAATGCCAAGAGTATTGTCAGCAGCAATATATGTAAGTCTTAAAAAATTTTGTATTTTTTATTTGTTCCTTCATACAGCAAGGTTTGTGACAGAGATTGGTATTTCTGAAAGTGTGTTTGTTACTAATGTAGCAGTAAAAGGTCTACTGCTACCCTTTTTTGAATAAAGGAGAGTGTGCTCTGATCTACTCTGCATTGTACAAGTAGTAACAATTTTGTATTTTCTGCTAACATTAGTTCAAATCAGTTTCTGCTTTATGTGGAATGGGATTTCAGCTCAGTTGTTTTGTTCCTTGACAGTCATCCAGGCAGTGAAATGTTCTCCATATTTGTTGCTAAAAATCTTTGCTCAGTAGGTGGTAAGGATTAAAATGTATGAATTTTTAATTGCTCTTCATCTAGCCTTTTAGAGAGTTAACTACTAAGAGTGCATTACAAGAACCAACTAACAGATGCATCCTCCTTCTCAACCTTGCCTGACCTACTTACATATTTAATTTAAGAAACCAAATTTTAAAAGAATATTTTTGTCCTTTCTAAAATTATATATATGTCTCTTCTGAACTGTCTTGAATTGATTTATTAGTAGTTACAAGCCCTCAGAATTGTAAGCGTTTAGATAAAGGGGATAAAAATACTTTGTCATTGCTTCGATTCAGTAGGTTTTCAGCAGAAATTATGCCATTGACAGTTCACATGAGATTTTAAATCCTGATTCTTTTCTAAATCTCTGACAAAAGAAAAAAACACTAACATTTTCACAACTAACTGGTTGAGAATGTAACTGAATTGTTTAGCTGTGATATCAATGACATGATGGTAGGGCAGTTGAATTTCTCACAAAAGGTAGTTGAATATCTGCCAAATATTTCCTTGAATTTTCACTTTGAAATGTTAAGTGGTTATGCATGCTGGCATCATTTGTACTTTTGTCTCCCTCTGCCTGTGCAGTACAAAAAGAATCTATTATGCACAAATTTCAGCAAGGTAAAAAATAAATAGGAATGCATTTCTTACCTCTGCTAGAAAATCTTGTTATTGAATCATAATAATTTTCAGATATCTGCTCGCTTTGCAGTCCTTACTTCTGATTCCATTGTGAGATATTTTGCAAACTTTGATTTTGTTACTGAGGTATTCTTCATGAAATGAAAATTGTTTTGTTAGGAGCATTATGTAAATGTACATACAGGCAAAAAAACCCTACAACCCACAACCCACTGCTTTTATACATCATATTGTGTTTTGCTGTATCTATTTATTTATCCAATTATTATGTACAGTTTGAGCCATGTTTCTTGAAAGATAAAGCATAAAAATAACTTCAGTACATGAGTACTAGTAGCTGAGGTTATTATATATCTAGGAATCTTAAATGATCTTAAAGCTTTACTAAGTCAGGATCAATCTTGAGTTTTGCATGCCTGCATAAATATGCAATAGAAAAAATTCACTCTGTATGTTCCCCAATATTGCATTAAATCTGTAACTCTACTGTGTTCTTCAGGGTATGACTGTAAAAATCTACAGCCCAATAGAGTTTAAAATAGAAAGTTGCCTAATAAAGCCTACTTCCCTCATTTGTCACCACTTATAATTCATCTTTTTCTGCTTATTTGTGGTTTCTCCACTTCAGTGCCAAACTAACTTAGCAGATTATTTTCCCCACTGGTGTTTTGCTTATTCTGGGATTCCTGTGTATGTTCTAATTTAGAAAATTATCATTTCTCCTTTCAAAAGATGTATATGGAAGATTTGCACTCTACACTGTGCTATGAAAAGGCATCCATTAATTGTTTTAGTTATGTGGGAAGCAGTACAACAGTAATACATAGACATGAATGAAACATGTGAGCACAGCTGACCTTTAACAAATCCTTCTCAGTTCTTTATATTGGTTTGATGTTGCTTTGTGATTATTTTTTTTTTATTCCTTACAATGGAAGCTTCCATTTAGCTTTTAATAAGAAGCGTGCCAGTTTGTACTCATGGAGGCAGATTGGATCTGGATTTTCTCTGTGATCTGAGCTGTTAAAATAAATACCACAGGGGTAGAATAGTGTTGACCTCTGAAAAGTTTTTTTTCCTCTATAAAGGATTCTTCTCAGCAAGGAGTACTGTGTTATAATGAAGATTTTTATAGTTTCCCTGCAGGTTGCAAAAATGTTCTCGAAAGAGAATATTACTTTTCTTTAGTTATTACTGTACCATAGAGCTACTGCCATTTTATAAAACTTTTTATATCAATGCATCTTTCCTTTCCACCATAAAAACTTAAAACCACGTTGTTCGTTGTCCTGTATAGCTGGTTAGGATTCTAGAATAAAGTACTTTTTTCCAAGTTGTATTTTATAGGCTACAGGAAAGGTGCTGTTCCATCCCTTTGGTATTTAGCCAGTGCATTGCCATACCACAACTGGTGGAGAGTGGCTCCAGAGGTGACTGGAAAGGCTTGGTATTAAGTACTTACACTCCCTTTACACCAGCAGGCTCAGCAGAAGGGCTATTCATTGCTCTGATAACTAAATAGAGACAGCAGTGGGGGATGTGAGACACAAGATATTGCATGAGCAGCTGTGGTTCCAGTTTGAGACTCTTCATCCACTTCTGAATTGGTGTGTCTTTTTCTGAGAGAAGACATGCGGGAAGGACATTTTCCAGGGAAAGGAAAATATTGTTTGAATCTCCTCATACTAATGAAGAATTTATCTTATTTTTTTTTAATCTTGGCCAAGTTCTGTAGTCACTAAAAGTATTCTGCAAAAGGTGGGAGTCATCACCCTTATCGAATTGCTTTTGAAGAACGTATATATTTGTATATATTTGGATCTGCCATATCTGAGTTTATATGTATATGTTAGATGCCTATTTTTTTCTTACTCAGGAGTAGTACCTTTATTCTTGGCTCAATTTAGTTAATTTTCAGTTGAAACGTTCCCTTGAATAGACAGAATTAGCTGTATAAATAGTGATGGTGTTTGAAAACACAGCTGCTTCAAGATTTCTGTGGAAGTAGAAAGAAAGAATGCACACTATTATAAAATGCTGAAGTTACATTTTTTTCTTAGTGCTACTATTTATTTTTTTAAGAAAGCTCAATTGAGAAACATCTTTCACATCTCATTTATTTTAAGCTGTTGTTCTCTTATATGGATGTGGCTTATTCCTCCAGATTTGTTGTGACCGCTTTTGTATTTTCACTTTCTTGTTTGACTTTCACATTCTTTTCCTTCACATTTTATGTTCCACAAAACACTATTGTATCCTGATAAACAGTTTACACATTCTAGTTTTAAGTCTTAATGCAGGAATAGAAAAATTTAACTAAATAAAAATATGTGTGCCTTATAAATACTATTTTAAAATATACAGAATTTTAGAACCCCTTAAGCTGTGCTGACTTAAGGAGACAAATTCGAGTCTTGTGTGTCTGTTTTTATTCTTCTCGACAGCTTGTTACTTTGTTGATTGTGGATTTTTTTATTTCTCATGAGATACCTACAGATAAATAGGTTAGACTAACCTATTTTGAAAGAAGAATTAATATAGTTAATATCCAAGTGCCAACATTTTATTACACCTTTCTGTAATGGTTTTTAAGAAAATATTGTGGTTTGAAAAGGCAGTGAGAGGTCTCTACTTTGCATTTTTAAAGCTCAAGCTTTGTAAAAGTACCCAGCAGCAGTTGTAACAGTCGTGTAATACTTTTTGAGGTGGAGAGAGATGGGCAGAGGGAGAGCTGAAAGTAAATAAGGTGTTTCAGTGGAAGTTAAGTATTATTTCTTAATTTCAATAGTGTATGATGTGATTGTAATCATTATTCTTTTTCAACTTTGTAGACTTGCCACCCCCTCCTGTGCCACCTCCAGCTATAAAATCACCAACTGCCCAGTCCAAATCACAGCTGGAGGTGCGGTCAGTCATGTTGCCAAAACTTGCTTCTATAGAAGCGAGGACAGACAGATCTGCGGAAAGGAAAGGAGCAAGCTACAAGGGGAGGGATGGGGTGGATGGGCGACAGCATTCAGATGTGCGGACAAATTCGGGAGAGCGGAGAGAATCACAGGAACAGCAAAATGATGGGAAACTGCGTGGAAATAAAGCACCAAAACGAGAAGGCACACCAGCAAAAACTCATCTTCTTCAAGGTTATTTTGCATGCTCTGGGTTTAATGAAGTATTGTGTGTTGATCACAGGGAAGGGCAGCACTTTCCAGGTCTCTCACACCAATGGTATGAGTGAACAGGCTGTCCAGAGAGGTTGTGGAGTCTCCTTCACTGGAGACATTCAAAACCCGCCTGGATGCGTTCCTGTGTGATGTACTGTAGGTGACCCTGCTCTGGCAGGGGGGTTGGACTTAGATGAGCCTTCGAGGTCCCTTCCAACCCTAGAATTCTGTGATCCTGTGATTCTGTGGTTAGGTGTGCTGAATTGTCACCATTTATTGTAATTATAGGTGCTAATATAGCTCACTTTGCAGGTTCTCATTAGAGTAAAATGGAAACAAAAGCTTATGAAAAACATAGATTTTCCATCTTGCTTTCCTTATGCACCCATCGTGTATTAAAGCTAATGAACAGAAATATTCCTCAAGAGCTGTAAAGATCAGTGTCCTTTCCCCCACCATACATTCATAGTGTAGTTATGTCTAATCTATCTAATTATAATTAATTTATAAGGGAACCGAGTGAAGTTAGACAGTAGATCTGTAAGTCAGATATTTAACTTTTCTACCAAAGAATTGGCACTTGGCCCATTTTTGTCTGTTTGTAAACATGGTCCTGTTTAAAAAATAGGAAAGCCATAATAGCGATGCATTAGTTATGAACACTAACTGATATGGCATTATATGAATGAGACATGATTAATGGAATTTACCACGTGATCACTAAGACTTTCAACACAGATTCAAACAAAAGCCTGGTCCTTTCTTCCTGCAGGTATCCAGGGTCAATATCAGGGGTGATTGGGCAGTAGGTTAAATGGGCACATTAGTAAGAAATTGGTACTGATTACAGTGGATTACTACAGAGAAAAGTTGTTAGAAGTTTACCATAAGAGGATACTGAAACCTTAAACCATGCCCACTAGTTTTGTTTCAAACTCAACTTGAGAAATTCAGGGTCTAATATATAGATGCAGTGAGCTCCTTGTGAGTATCATGCATGTATTGTCATTTCCTCCTACTCAGTCATGTCAAAAATATACTACAAGGGTTATTTTTTTCCTCATTTTCCTGTAGAACATAGATCAGTGATCATAAATTAAAATGAAGTGGACAGGAATCATGAATTAGTTTTTCTGTGGTGAATGTTACCACATGAATGCTATAAATTTCCTCGAGAAAGCTTCTATAATGCTATTGTGGAAACAGTGTATTTCATATTCCTGTCAGGCATCGCTTTAAACCTACTGAGGATCATAAAAAGTAAAATAAATCAACTGCATGCACAAATTTTAGGATCATGGTATCTCTGGGCTTGGAAACATAACAATGTATACATTTAATTGTACAGAGGACATCCTGCCATATTCTAGACCCACGTTTCCAACATCAAATAATCCTAGAGATCCCAGCTCCTCCAGCTCTATGTCATCAAGAGGATCAGGAGGTAGACAGAGGGCAGATCAAGCAAATATAGCCCGAAGGAATGTTGCAGAAATGCAAGTACTGGGAGCATATGAACAAGAAGAGGAAGAAGAGGAGATGGAGGTAACTGCAATTGTACTGCTGAAGATGACTGGAATCAGACTATTTTCTGTGCTTAGACAGATGCTAAGAAAAAACAGTTTTGAACCAGAAATATTTCCCTTCAGAAGAATTGGTACATTTATCTGTTTATTAATGTCATGTGCAATCCAAGAAAAGAAATTTCAAGAAAATGTCAAAAACATAAAATAGTAATATGAAGCATAGTATAATTGTCACCACGCTAAAACCTGTGGAATGGAATTTGCAGAAATGCAGTATTTAAATATTCACTTTACGTTATCCAGATTCTTACAAAAGTGAAAATAAAGCATTAGAGCATCCAAGAACACCTTGACATTGCCTTTCACATTTTTTTAAAGTTTATCAGTCTAGATTTTAATAGCTATTAAGGCATGAACTTTTTTCTTTTCTGCCCAATGATATTAATTCAATTTAAATCCTGGCTGTAGAAAGGGTGTCCAACATGCAATCATGTTGCTGCATGTAATTAACAGTAGTAATTAAATAAATACTTAAAAGAAACAAATCTCAAAGAAGTATGTAAAATGGACTTTAAATAATAAAATCTAACGTGGTCATTTATGTCTTTTTTTTTTTAATACAGGAAACAGAAAGCTGAAGACAACGACATGTACTGTAACAGGCTTTTAAAATGTAATCAGAAAAAAAAATCACTTAAGATGCCTCAAGTCTGATGATGTTTGACGCCAGAAATAATGTTCAGTGCAATCAGAGTGTACAATTTTTCTTTTTTTTTCATGCCATCAGAACACTAATTTTTATTTTACTCTTTCTTTATTAAACCCTCCTTATTAGGAATGGCCCTGGCCTATTCCGCAACGCTAAGTGCATCACCTTCATTACCCATGAAGGCAAGTAAGCTGCTCTTCGTGGTACTTGGGCCAGCTGCTGCTTCAGGATTAGAACAGAAGGGAATCCCAGAGGCTGGGATCCTGAGGTTTCTTCCCTGTGAAGTGGTGCTTAGTACAGTGCTGGTACACAAGTGAGCCAATCAATAACATTGCAAGTAATACAGAATTGAATAAACAAGTTCCCCAAAGCGAACATCATGCAGAACATTTTATCTAGGGTTTTCACTGTAGTCTGCAGATAGTGCAAGTGGTATCTTGCAGTTTCAATACAGACTGTGTGTCTTGTTTTCTGCCAGTCTCTTGCTAACATTTGCAGATGATACAGTTTCACAAATGCAAGTAAAATTAATTTGGTATGAGGTGGGTCTTATTGTAAATATGTACTCATTTTAAATCCCCTGTGGTACTTTGATTTGTCTTTCCATTTTCATCATTAAGTACATTCTTATTAAAAATGTCCTTTGGGATAAGGAGGAGGTAAGCCAATGTGATTGCTATTTGCCTAGTCATGGTGAGTTTATCTGAAACTTTTTCTAATTTTCAGCTTCAACAATACTTACGAAAGTAAGCGAGAAAATCAATGGACATTTTTAATAATCATTGGGTAATGTCATTGACTGTTACTGGCCCAAATCTCAGACCTCTACTTGTGTCAATTCACCTTAAAGAAGTGCCACTTAAAGAAGTTTTGTTTGATCTTGGCGATTAATTTTTTTGTAATGCACTGCTTATCTTTTTTTTTTTTTTTTTTTGGTTTTAAAAGCACAATCACTAAACTTTGTTTGTAAACCATTGTAACTATTAACCTTTTTTTTGTCTTATTGAAAATGTTAAGCATTTGTTTGGGATGTTTTTTCATCTTTTTGTTAATGCTCTATGTCTGTATTTGGAATATTTGAATGATGACAGATGGTAAAGTAACAAACGTAAATGTGGGCCATAATCAAAACACTTCCCACTTTTCCTGGACTTACAGAAAATTATCAATTTTGCTGTGGCCTCTCTCAACATTGGATTATCTTTAAAGCTGAAATAGAGGCATTAGTTGCATTGAATTTGCCAAATGATGTCCTCTGTCTGTAGATTTTATGATCTTTTTTGTAATTATAAAATTTCCTTGTCATTGGTGCTAATGGAAAAAATGTGTGTTTGTTTATTGACAGCTATCAGGACTAGCCCCAATGGAAAAAAAAAAAAAAGAAGAAAAAAAAGTGTTTTGGTGTTTACCGAGGACTGAAATTTTTCATTTAGCTAATTTTTAAAGAAAGGTTCCATAGAAAGGGTGTGCAGTACTAAAGGAACAATCCATGTGATTAATGTTTTCATTATGTTGATGTAAGAAACCTCATATTTTAGCCATAATTTTGCATACTGAGGATCCAATAATCAGAAAAGTAATTTTTGTCACATTATTTATTAAAAATGTTCTCAAATACATTATCATTCTTGTGTAGTTTCTTGTGTTCCCTGAAACATAATTTTAGGGCCAACTCTGATCTTATTTCTATTGATAAGAGTCAGAATCTGCTCCACTGCAATCGTGCAGTTACAGTAGCATGAGTAAAGTGGGAGAGCTGGATGCAGCCTAAGATTTTACATAATTACAATTGATTGCCTGAAAGATCTGATTTCTGGGTGCCTCATGAACTGTGATAACAAAATCATCTCTTAGCCTGCCAATTTCCAGAGAGAGCTGATGAAGAAAATCTGTACCAACAAAAACGTTCACCTCAGGGGTGAGATACATTTGTTACAGAGGAAATAAGATCCGCATATGTGAAGGGAATGAATATTATGAGTCATAAGATGTTTGCTGAGACCTGAACAAGTGCAAGTTGTGTCACCTGCCTGCTGTCCTCCTGCACTGCAGACATTCAGTGTTCAGCAGTCCTGCTGTGGATCCTAGTCAAATAGGTGAAGGTCCCTTTTCAGCTCTTGCATTTTCATACCCTGAATTCTTACTGATCACTCCATTCCTGCCTTTCCTTACCCTACACGCAGCATCCCAGTTAAAAAAAAGAAAAAAAAAGGATTAAAAGGTAGCCAGCACATTCCATAAAAAAACCCATTATATCTTTTATTCAACAAAACCTTTCTGCTCCTTGTCTTTTTGTCATAATTCTTCTTTCCCAGGATCTTTAAACAGTCTGGAGCCAGACCCTAAGGTGCTGCAGTGTCCTACAGCACCAAGTGTCTTGTCACGTAAGAGTGCCGGAACCTGGACAGCTTAATTGGGTGTAATCCTGAAGTATCATTTTTTATAGTTGTAGCTCTGAAGCAGGTGTTAAGAAAGTAGAGTAAGTTAAGTATGTAACCTTTCAATGTTGCTTAAAGGGGATTTTTGGGTGTCTTCAGTCCTCATGCCCAAGTTCAGACCGTCATGTGTTAGAGACACCAACATAGTCTAGACAGGAGTCCATAGACCAGACTGTGCTACAGGAGACATCCATCTGGCCTGCACCTTTCCTTTGGAGGAGGCAGGAGAGGTTGATTTGATGGGCACAGGCTGCTTCAGCAGCTGATGGTCTTTCCTAGCACTGGGAACGTCATTGTGGTTTGGGACCAAGCCATTGCCATAGCAGGGTGTGGGGAACGAGGTGGAGCTCCAGACAGGGTCCCTGAGTGTGTCAGCCCTTTGGCACAAAAGCTGAAGCTGCTGCCAAAGGTGTAGTGGTGCATCACAAAGCTGGGATCTAGTTGCAGCTGTAGTGTGTAGGCCTCTGTAAGATATATCTGTTCAGAAACACTGATGCTGCATGCCTGAAATAACAGGTCCTCGCTTCATTCTGTACTGGCATGGTGACATGCTGGAAACCACACATCAGATCCCCAGCTGATGTCCGTGTCCATCTGCGTACCTTCACTGGAAGCCAGACTCCAGCTGAAGTTCTGACCTCAGACAGTGGTAAGTGGGAAATCTTGCCTAATGAGGGTTTTTTTTATGAAGAGTTCTAAATTAGTTTGATGGTGTTCCCTAAGAAGTTATTTGGATTGTTTTGTGGTTGCATTCAGTTGTGATTAGCAGTACCTTGACACTGTGCATCGCAGAATTGTCAGAGTTCTTGCACCCACACTGGGTCCTCGGTACATTGTGGTCTTGCCAAAAACACTGTAATGAAGATTAAATATACAACATTTTGGTCTTAAATTATAATTCCTGTTAATTGATATTGATACACACTTGACTTGGTCTTTGGCATTCAGGTACAGGAAAACTATGTCATTTACACAGAGCTACTTTACCTATAAAGAATTATTCAGTGATTGGAAAGTCAGCACACCAGAATAAAGTAGTGTTGAGAGGTTTTGATTGCACTGTATAGCTGAAGAAAACCACGTATTGTGCTATAAAATCCATATCATTTGTGTGCTAAATTAATATAATGAATGTAGAATTTTATTTTTTTTTTAGTGTGTTGTGTGAAATCCCATATGAGTTACTGTTAAATTTCACTTTACTCAAAGTAAAATAATGTTTATTGGGATACTATGAAAGGTGTCAAAAAATACCAGAATTATAAAATTTTAGAAAGTGACTTGCACATGTTTTAGCATTATAAATCAGTTTATTTTCCAAAGAGTACTTATTTTGAAGCATAAAAGACAAAGTGGTTTTATTTTAGAGTAATGCAATATACCCTAGATCTGTATTTGCCAAAATTTTATAGGAGTAGGTTAGCTGTAACTCATTGTGAAACCTAAACAATGTAATTTGCTTCAACTCCTGCAAATATATTTGACCACCTGTCTTACCACCTTACTCCCTATGGCCCAGAACCAGCTTTTCGTTAAAATACCATCCTAGATAATTTATTGCTTTAGTGTGTAATTTTTACACTATGTGTTGCTTTTAACATTTTCTACTTTAACTTTCCATAATTTATTATCTACCTTGAATAAACTTAAGGAAGAAAGAACTTCCATGGGGAAAATGTAGGATCTGCCTAACCTAACATCTATTCTGCAATATGCTTTTTCAAAAACTGATCTGCAACCTCAGTATTCACATCTCCTAAAAGATTTTTTACTGTCAACGACAGAACAGAATCACAGAATGGTGAGGGTTGGAAGGGACCTCTGGAGATCACCCAGTCCACCCCCCCTGCAAAAGCAGGTTCACCTCAAGCAGGTGACACAGGATCGCATCCAGGCGGGTTGTGAATGTCTCCAGAGAAGGAGACCTCACAACCTCTCTGGACAGCCTGTCCCAGTGCTCTGTCACCCTCAAAGTTTCTTCTCATGTTCAGACAGAACTTCCTGGGTTTCCGTTTGTGCCCATTGCCCCTTGTCCTGTCACTGGGCACCACTGAGAAGAGTCTGGCTCCATCCTCTTGACACCCACCCTGTAGATCTTTATAAGCATCGATAAGATTCCCTGTCAGTGTTCTCCAGGCTAAACAGCCCTAGGTCTTTCAGCCTTTCCTCATAAGAGATGCTCCAGTCCCCTAATCACCTCTGTAGCCCTCCGCTGGACTCTCTCCATTAGTTCTTTGTCTTTCTTGTGCTGGAGGGCCCAGAACTGGACACAGTACTCCAGATGTAGCCTTACTAGAGCAGAGTAGAGGGGGAGGAGAAATTCCCTCAATCTGCTGACCACACGCTTTTTAATGTACCCTGGGATACCACTGGTGTTGGCCACAAGGTCACATAATCATCTATTACAAAGTAAAAATACTATATGCATTATGTGAAGCTTTCAAAATAATTATAAAGGTTTTACTTGTAAGTTTTATACATTGTTTTTGCTTATGTTACAGATGCAGATTCTTTGCAAATGAATGTCCTACTGCTTAAGTATAAGAGAAGTGTTATAATATGTTTAGCATGAATGCAGGAAGGATGTAAATGCAGATTTATATGTGTGTACAGTTTCGTATGTGCTGAGGTTAAGGTTGGGAACTGGTTCTGTTTCAAACACTCAGCTGTAAGACAAACATACTGCTATGGACAACATCCTCACTGGACATGTCCTTCAACAGCTTCATTTTATACGGAACTAACTGAAAATTTCAGAATTCAAATCATAAAGTGAATCTTTAAAATTGACAACTGTGGATCTCAGCGTGAACTGTTTACCTGGGTTTGATTTTCTTATCTTTGTTTTCATTGTGTATGATGATTTTTCTTTTGCATGTAAATACGTTCTTCACAAATGCCACTGCACTATTGTGCTGTCTGTGACGGTGAAATGTTTGACGATTAGGAACATTATTTCTTAAACTATTCCTTTCTTTTTATCAAGCCACTGGATTGCGGATCACGGAGGCAGGCAAAGATTGGAGATGACACCATGGAAATGTGGATCCCTTTACATTTTATGTCCATATTGAGGAGGGGAAAAATTCCATCCTATTCAGGAGGAGGAAAATGAACTGGTGAACCTGGAATTCAGTCTCTATGAAAGCCATAAAGCAGGAAGGCAGGCTGGAAAAGAGGTATCAAGGGATATAAATAGAAAAAAAACCTCAAGAAGCCTGAGGAACCCAAGTCTCATTGAAGCTAATGGCAAAAAATCCTGCTGAACTGAAATGTCCTGGAAGTGAATTACCGCCTTACAGACTGGCAAACAAGTCATCACAGTGCAATGAACACTGGAAGAGAGAGTGAAATCCTTGCTGCATGCTTGTTTTGTTCTGTGTCCTTGCTAAATATACACCAAATGGGCTCATTTTAAGCTGCCAGAAGAGGAAAGTGGGGTTTTAATTCACCGTGGCATTCAGCTTTCTTGTTGCATCAGATGATGAGGATGGGACCTACTCGGCTGTAGTCTCTGTATCTGGCATAAAGTGGAGCCAATTGCTTTGCCGATTTTTTCAGAGCATGACAATCAAAGCCATGATGATAAAAATTGTGTTTACAGAATTTTTTTCAGGCCTAAGATATTTTTAGCAAGACTAATATCAGGAAACGTAGACTAAAACTACTTACTTTTAATCTGTGGCTTCCAACCAGCCTTCAAGCACAGGTGATGTTCAAAGTCAGCAGCAAGAGATAACAGTAAAGAAGCCCTTATGGACAAAAGTAAAACAAAGCAAAAACAAAAGCAAACCCCAAGCCTGCCCCGACCCCCTCTCAACAAATTACAATTCTATTCCTAAAGCATTTGGATAGCATGAAAATAATGGCCAAGAACCTGTATTTCTGCCATATTAATTGTCGTGGAATCAAAGGTTTCATTACATTCCTGAACGAGAATTGCACTCTGCTGAGCTGGATACAAAACAATGCAGTTTCTCATACCTAGTAAAAGTCTGAAAAAAGTGAAGCTGAGAACTAGGTCTTGCCACAATTGTCTGAGGAGTGTGACGAGTCTGTACCCCACTAATCATTCATCTTACTAATACAAATTAAAATGGAAACACAACATTAGCTTCTGTAGCCATCATTAACAGGTGGCAGCATTTGATTGCTTAGCTTAAAATTCAAGAGCCATCATAATCCCAAAGTCTTTATTTCTTGGATACTCTACCTGAAATAGTTGTACAGATAATACAACGATGCAAGGTACTAATGGAGACATTTCAGCTACATCTGTTTTTTACACAACAGAGATTAATATGGCTGTGCCAACAAGATACCAACCGGAACATCTGAGCCCCATTTTAAAATTTAGGAAAACAACCTTGAAAGACTATTCTTACTAAAATAACAAGCAGGAGCTTAACTGTATCTCCTCCAGCTGGAAGGTGCTACAGACACTTAACTTTTGCAGCAGATATGCCTCAGAACAGTCTGAATCCCTGTGGCAATTGGAATTAAGATACAGTGGGATTAATTTAATGTCTGTCAAGCACTCTGAATATGAGCGTTTCTGTATAATCCGTAAGCAGCAGCAGCACTTCTGTCAGCTTTGCTTTGCAATCACAGGCAGAATGGTTTCTCCATAGCGTTTGGAGAGCTTTTACTTAGCTAGTTAAGCAGTCCACTGAAGTGCAATAAATGTATACTACAGAAAAAGGAAAACAAAAAATAGATTTTATGTGAATTCTTTTTTTTTTTTTTTGTCCACGCTCACTGCTTGTAGCCTTGCTTTCTTGGATGCATGCACACTGTCACTACGTTTTGACATCATGCCCACACTGGAGAAATTCAACTGCCAGGAAAACACATATGTACTAATTTCAGTCGCTTTATACTTCTTGTTGAGGTCAAACTATGGAGGATGTTAATCCAACTAACAATAGGAACATTTTGTTGCTGTCAGTGGTCAGTGATATACTGACAAATTTCCTAACAAAATGAATGATTTAATGTATTCATCTAGTTTTAAATAAATTAATTCAAATATTACTATCAATTTAAAGAAAGAATAAAAGGAAAACTGAAAGGAAAAAGGTAGGTGGTATTTTCCTTAAGTATTTGCTGGTTGCAACACTTCAACAATCGGAAGCAAACAGTTCTTCATTGATTCTGATTACAGAATCACAGAATCACAGATTATTGTCATCAAACCAATTTTGTGTTGGCGAAAGATGGTATGTTAAAAATCTTTCCAGAAATACTGAAACTAATGTTGAAAAATGTTTCCATGAAACGGTTGGGAATATCATTCAATATATCCAGAGAAGCCTTGTGTGATAGCATGCTGATTTGTGAAGAACATCAAAGAAAAATTCTGCATATTTCTTCAGGCATTTTAATAGGCAGCAAAGTATCTTTATCACTATCCATTTCCTTACAGCTGCTTAGAATTTTCAGTTTTCTACTAACTTTAGATCATCATTCTTGTAGTTGAGTAATATACAGCAGGATTTCCTTTTTTCCCCTTTTCTTCATCTGCAGATATCAGAAATATAAATCAAACAATGTTAAATCATCAGATAATCTTCATTACAATTATGGCCTCTCAGAACAGTACAATGTTACTTCCAGCCTGTCTCTGTTTGTCTTGTCAGTTCAGGTGGTTGGCTCCGCTGGGCAGAGGCTCTCTCTTACTGTGTACATACGTGTGTAGTGCCACAGGATGGTTGAGTCTAGCATTGCTGCCGTAAAGTAAATAATACAATATAATTAGTGTTAAAATGTAGGGCCTAATGGTATTTTGAGACTATCAGTGGAGACCCTTGAGGATCGATTCTGGAACAATCTTATTTAATATTTTCATTAAAAATGATGGCCACCATTAAAAATGATGGCCACCTATGGTGGCCAACTTGTTTCATTATTCAGACAATGAAATGGGTGGACAGCAAATAATGAACTTCATTTCTGTAATAACTTATATTTTGGAGATGGATCCAAAGTTGAATGTTTCACCCTAAATTGAATCAGAACTAGAAGTATCTGTTTGTAAAGATGACAGCTGAGACCATCTGAATGCCTGAGATAGTTCCAAGAAAAAAGTGGAAATGAGAATACCAGGAGAAGGGAAAAGATGAGTCCTCCAAAAGTAAAGCTGAAAAAACCCCCACTCAATGCAGTGGTTCAGAAGACAAAAAGAGGGCAACTCTATGAGATTATGAGTCACCAGGGAGCCAGGGAGAAAATAAACCCTGTAACCTGAAGATAGATATTTATGAGGTACAAAGGAGCAAGAGCTCTGTGGGAGTGGTATCAGCACGGCATCAGGGAAGAAGTCTGAGTTACCAGAAACTAGGATGCTCACAAGGTTGTGCAGCTCATCTCTGGGCCCAAGGAAGGCTCTGATGAGCCTGATGGTAATTCTCTGATGTCACATTAATGATGAGCATAATGGTATCCCACAGTCTTATGGGGACTTACTGCCATATATGAACTTGAGAGTAGAAAACAAGTTCCCTCACATGTTAATTTAATGCAGTTAATCAAGGCAGCTCAGCTCCTCCTGCACTTTTGTTAGCCTGGTGCTTTTTTTTGATAGGGTATTATGTATTGCTTTGATTCCTTTGTGTGTCACTGCATGAGTGATTTAGTGTCCCGAAAACACATCTTTTTTACCCAGGGTGCTAAGTATGAAAACAGAAGAAACAGTTTTCAAATATGCTTAAATTATATAGAAGCCTAGGATTTAACCCCTGAGCACGTTTTACTGCGTTTAGATATTTTAAGCCCCTTCAGATGAAGGTGGTTCAATTTTTAATATCTTGGTGTAATTAGAGGTAATCTCCTCCCCAAATGTAACAATGTTGCTACCTGCATAGCAGAATCTCACACAGAAAGGGGAAGGAGATTTACAATAGTTTATAATGTTTTATTGATACTGAAGTATCTTACAGTGGCATGATACTTAGATGCCAGTACAATTGTAATCACAGTAGTTTATGCAGCCATAAATCAACAACTTTAAACTGAATATCCATTCTGTGGCCAAAAATAAGTGTAGTTTGCATTTAATTGTTTTTGAAAATTGTATCCACAACCAAGATATCCTTATGTATTTTCTTGACTGTCACGATCTTTCCTGTAGCTTTTGCCAGTGATGTTACACACCAGAGCATAAAAGTCGTAGCATGATTTTTCAGATGGAGTCTACCTATGAACACATTCAGGCACCACCCCAGTAGACATTAGTTCTCTGCATCCACCTCCTGAAATTGCCTGTCGTATCCAGCTTGTCACATTGAAAGGGAATTACACCCCGAAGGCCCTGGAGCAGATCTTTGGAAGAAGTACTTCTAGCAAGTCTTGGAGTAATTGCCTCTCAGCAGCCTGAGCACAATGCCTGGTTTGGCAGTCTGACCTTAAACTCTAACCTCTAGTTTTTTATTATCGTTATTGTCATATCCGCTCCTCTGTCATTAAGAGACTTTGCAGTTTCACTTTATTCAGCTGAGAGCTTTAAACCCTCTGGCCCATAATTTCCTTTTCTTTTTTTGGCATTTCTTTTTCTCAGTCCTTTCATGAAAGTTGTCTGCTGAGTGACATGCCCTCAGTAAAACATAAACCATAATTACTCTAGGATTGCTCATACTTGGCATAAATACTGTACTTGCAAGTATGTAGCTTATAGCAACACGTATCACATTTAATTAAATTGCAAAGCTACATCTTGCATTGTCCTTCAGGAGAAAGAAAAAAAAGCGAGAGAGAAGGCAAACTTGTCTAAAAGACTTTTTCTTTCCAGCTGCCATGTTTAGGCAACAACCTTGCATGAACTGGGTATATGCGTGCATGGATGACACATACCTTTCTCTTTTTTTAATTGCCAGGATTAAATCCATACTTTACAGGTAGGATAGTCATACCTTTCTGAATTTTGTTGTTGTGATCTGTACCCCATGTGTGAGAGTCTTCTGACTTGACCATAGCTATCTACACCTGAGCTGGGTCTGCGTGCTGGGTCCTTGAATTGGAGAGGAAATGGCCCCTTCTTGGTCTGACTCGTTTCATCCCAAGATACCTAACTAAAATTGGTTCATTAAATGATACTGTGAAGCTGCCTCTTTCACTTGATTGATGGTCTATGCCAGGGGTCCAGGAGGACCAGCTCAGATTTAGGTATCTACACTGCTGAAAACTTGGGCGAGATAAATTCTATCCCTGTCATTTTTACTTAAAAAAAAAAAAAGTTATAGTTTTTAGATACAAACTTTATTTTTTCCACTGACATAACCATTCACATTACTCTGCAAAACATTTACATTTGAGCATATCAAGTAGTTCCTTCAAAAGAATTCCTGATATTTTTTTTATTTGTTTTTTTACTTGCTTATATTGCCTTCATTCTTTTTAGGATAGTAAGAATTGCTGTATAAAAAGAGTCAAGAGAAGCATTAGTTTACTGAAAGATGGAAGCTTTGTGGAGCTGTGCTTCTTCTAAGATGATTTTCTCTTGGAAAATGCTGAAATGAGTTATTTTGAATTTCTCGTTTTTATCAGTTCTGTTTTGTCACTACATGTTAACATAGCAAAAATGAAACATTATTGATTTGAAAGGTTTCAACATTCTCTGGATTGTTAGGAGTTTTTTAAAACCCTGTCAGTGAAAAATTTGGTTCTTATAGGGAATAAAAACAAACTCAAAAAGAATTCTATTTTATGTCTAGTTGTGGATTTCCTTAGATGCTGAAGCTGAAAAATGCTGGCTTAGGAAAGTCTACAATTTCAACCAAGCCCTTCTGGCTTTATACAAATGCAAATACGAATGAAATCTTGATCTTGGTTGGAGGCATCTAAGCAGAGTTTTCATTCAAAATCTAGGTCTGCTTAGCTTCCAGACTCTTAATGATGTGAAGGCTGTTTGGATCCGTATCGCTGTCTTTCAGGCTACCCCTCAAACTGAGATGAACCATCATCTACAATAATGCAGAAAGGACAGCAGTGAGACAGCTTTAACAGTGAATCTGTGCAAGTTTGGTAGTTTTATTTCTGAAGAAAAGTACAATGGCAGGCAGCTTTTATAGTCTGTTTAGTCAAAGTTCAATTTTTAACATAATTTTTATTTTCTCCTGTAAATTCTTAAGTATGATTTTGTTGAAAGTCAATATGAACTTAGCAATTATAAGATATACTTTTATCAATAATACATAACACTTTGTGATACAGAGCATAACTTTTAAAATATTTTTTAATGCTCAGAATATGTTTTCATTAAGAGGTAGGAGATGAGATCCTAATGTTACTAAATTTTAATCACGTACATAAATAATTTTGGCCCAGTTCTTACTGTTGCATCAAACTAATTATGTGAGAGCAGTTCATGAAGAGATCATCAAAGGTATGTAAAAATTAGACCAGACTCTCCACTTCTAGGACAATGCAAATACTATGGTATTTTAAGCACATATTTCTCCCAGTTCTTCACTGAATATGACCAAACTGTTCCTAATATTTTACTCTTCTGTTCAAAAAAAGCATCGGCTGAAATTCTATAAATCCTATAAATACATATAAATCTGGCATATAAACCTATAAAATGCTATCCATAACAGTTTAGCCCTTGCTATTTTTAAGCAATCCTAACCTTTGTTATAATTCAGACTTTCCAAGTGTTTTCTTCCTGGTGCTGCTTTCCTGTCTGAGTCCTGTAATTTGCATCTCACTAATTTCTTATCATACCTGACAGTTGAAGGATTAGTCAGTGCTTTTTTTTCGTACAGTTTTAATATAGCTAATTTAAAGAGGCATTTGGCATGGAATATGGAAAGAACTATTTCATTGTTCAGCAGGACACATTTTCATTACATCTGCATCTGGCTGTGGAAGTTGACCTTTACTTGAATGTAAAATTTAATGCTTTGTCTAAACTAAAACATAGATTATTTCCCTGCAAATTACCAATAGAGGTCTTTGATAAATAGTCACAGCACTTTAACACAAAATTACTTTGAACATCATGACAATAGAAAAGCAAAATATTTGTTAATGTATTTCAACAGCGCATGGGCATTTCTTTTCAATTCTTGTCGCCTGTGGTGTGTGGATTCTCTAAAAAATAATAATTTGGTATTATTTACAGATCTACTGACATTCATTAAGCACTTTTACAGATGTTTTATTTATTTATTTTAATACATCTCCTGTCATGAGCTATCTGCAAAATGCATTGACATAATGCCTGTAGCTGGAAGCTGCACTAGCAAGAAAGCAGCCGACCGAAAAAAAAATCTTCCCTGAATCTTTCTTAATAATATATATATATCAATTAGTATTCAGCACTTAATAGGTTTTCTTTGCTACCTGGATACTTACTACACCTTTATTTCATAAATATTCTGTTATTCTGGTTTTTAATTGTTTTGATTTTTTTCTAGCTTTGAATTTTTTTCTAAGCTGGTTATTTTATTATTGATCTCATCACTACTTATCGTTGTGATTAGTTAATTTATTATTTACATATTATCTAAAGGGTACAGGGATTACATTTTTTTATAGTGTGCAGTGAAGATTGCTTTGGTGCTTTTTGCTCTGAGTAGAAGGCTTATGTTTTCCCTCTCTCTACCCCATGATCCTTGTATCCTTGGTCCAAGTTTGGTAACTGGATACCAGTACCCTAGTTGTGTACATCTTATCTCAATAACTTTCTATGTTCAGGCAAAAAAACCTAGTAGAATATCTGGAGTAATGTTAACCAGTAGAGCAATTCTAACTGAACAGATCTCACTTTGGATCCAAGTAACACACAGAAGTACTCCTCTTCTCCCCTTATGCCTTCATAACAGTACTTCACATTGCAATCACAGCAAGGATTTGCAATGATGATTTCTGTTTGACAGAACTATGCCATGGAACTGGCATTAGGAGAGTAAGACATACTCTGTAGCTCCCAATTCCAGTCACAGCATGGCAAGCACTCAGACTGTGCAAACTAAGTAATATTGATATCAGTATTAAAATAATCCTTCTGAGTCGGATACATAACTAAATCACAAGTAATCTCTTGTTGCTAAGCTTACTCAGGGTCACTCAGATTTATACCTAGTGACGAATAAATATTGTGTATTAAAATCAAGTTATGCAAGCAGAACAAGCTTGTAGCTTCTCAACCACTCTTTGATCCTGCACTTTTTTGGTCTTGTCTAGGTCTGTCTTTGTCTACAAAACCCTTGGGGTCAGGGATACTGCTGCTCAGACATTTTCTGGATGCTTTGGTATGGGAACACCCTGAGGCTTGAGTTACTGGAGCTAATAGCATTATCACATAGTTCAGGAAACCTATTCCCCTCCCAAATGTTTTTAAACAATTAGACCTGTTATCCTGTGGACTTTCTCACTTCCATTAGTCACCTAGCATAGGTACCAAAGCAGTCTTAGAAGACAATCCTCTACTTAGATTCAGCAGAACTTGAGCTCCTGTGGATTATTGTTGATTGCTGGTGATGGTGATTACTGTTACATTTTGACATTTGGTATTTTGGCTTTTTTTTTCTTTTTAATTTAGTGATTAAGGAAAAAAAGTTATTTCATCCTTAATAAATGCTTGAATAATGTCTATGTTGCTTTTACTTTCTAGGTTGATGGCACTTCTGTATTAACATAGCAGATTTTTATAGCTTATTCACTGTTATGAAGCTAAAATATAATAATAATGCTTGTTTAGAAAAAAATGGATTTGGGAATTTTAAAATATGGGACTATGTCTAGCTGTTCTCTGAAAGTGTGATACCCTCAATAAATCACAGAAGATAACATAGGAGTAAAGTCAAAGTTAAATATATCTTTCTAAGTATGGAATTTGAGCCAAATTTATCCCTGGTAATAGTGAATAGGAGAGTCCAGGTGGAAAAGTTGGTAGAGGGTTAGCTGCATAAAATAAAGAAAATGGGGACATTATTTATTGGATTTTTGATGAAAATTCTATTTACTGCTCTGTTACATAATTATAAAACGGGCACGAGCTACTGTGTAATCTGATTGTCTGGAAGCCTTACAAACCATGAGTAATCAACGCCATTCATGACACTGAACTCGCTCACGCTGAATAAAGCTGATTGCAGTTACAGCCCAGAAGGTCATTGCTTAGCTAGCTGTATAAATGTTTCTAGCTACCATTTCCTAACAGCAATAGGGTACAGTAGTACAAGGTTTGTGTCTTGTTGACCAAAGCCTGGTTGTACTGGTGGTACTTGGCTTCTGTTCTGACGTTAACAGTGTAGGAATGAATGAATGCAACAGAGCACACATCCCATTGCTTAATTATTGTATCAGAAATATAGGGGTAGCTGTGTGTGGGGATTTAGCTGTGTGGGGTCCCATTAATGCCACTGAGCATCATGTGGCTGAATCCTCTTTATATCATTTCAAATGTTTACCCTATGGTGAGCAATTGAGTCATGATATGATTGTACCACCTTGGGTTTGCTCGATCTATGTGCGTGCTAGGGCGGTTCTATGTTTTCTGTGCCACAGTATTATTTTAAGTTATTGAAATGACAACATTATTAGGACATTTGGTATTTTGTCATGATTTTCATTGTGGATTCTGCCTTTCAAGTTTCATGACTCAGCTGTAAAATTTTGCTCCAGGCACATGTTTGGTGTATTGTACAAAATATGATCCATAAATAAATTTATTTATTTTTATTTGTTCTGCAGAAAAGCTGAGCTGGGCATTTTCCTTAGATGGGTAAGTGTTCATCTCATGGGTGGTCATCAAGAAAGAGGGATTTTGGATACCTTTTCACTTTTTTGATTTTACCTGCAATTTAGGCACAAATGTGAGATAAGTCACTATAAGCTCATTTCCAGAAAACTGAATGAACTGGAGGGAACTCCGCAACAGTTTGTACCCCAGTTCATTTTCTGAACTCCTCCTAGAGAAATATCTGTTACAGACTTCAGCTTGCAAAATGTTGCTGTGCCCTTGAACATCTTAGCAGCACCATCGAAGGATCTTTTTGCACACACGGCAGCAATTTCTTCTTTGGTGAAAGGGAGACGTGTGAATGTTTCTCACACCAAGCTAAAAAAAATGAAAAGAAGAAAAAGAGGGTCAGAAGGGAGAGAAAGGGAGAAGGGAAGGCAGAAGGGGAAGGGGGAAAGAGCGAGCAAAAGATAGTAAAAGAGCAAGAGCAAGGGAAAGGGAGAAACCTCTATACGTAAAGTTTGAAGACATCACTGCAATGTAATGGAGGAGGCAAGGTCTGATCCAGCTGGCAGAGACCCTGTCACTTCAGGATTCTTTATTTAGGAGGCAATTATGGAAGAGGTCCCAGTGGGACAGTCTGCCTTGTGCACATCCATGCCATCATTGCCCTCCAGACCCCCCCCTCCCGGCCCAGCTCCTGGGTCCTGCGAGGGAAGAGTGGAGCAACCTCAGTACTACGGCAGCAAATTAGAGGGTCAGACTGGGATGTAGCATCTGCTTTCCACTGCTTCCTCTTCTCCTGAGCCGAGAGAGAAGCTATGCTTGCTAATTCCAAACAAAAAAAAGGGGTTTCTGCCCCTTTTCTTTTAGGGAAGAATTTTTCGTTTAGCTTCTTCCATGCAGACTGATGTAGGGTGTAACTAATCAATAATCACTGTAGGTTGAGACGGACAGGTATGCATTTAGCACAGGAACAAGACACTAGAATTGAAGATCTGCTTGTGACTTTGTTTAAGTTAAAGATCCAATCCTTTATCCTGGTAATTTCATTTTAAGAAGTATGTACATTATGGAGCAAATGAGTACTGGACAGACTGCAAGCTGTGAAACAAAGCTTTCAGAAGGGCTCAGGGTTTTCACTTCAAGGCATCAGTGTGCATTGATGAAGCTGGGAAAGCAGATGAGTTTTCCCAGTATTTCTACAAGTCACACATTACTCAGTCTATTAAGCCACTGTAAATATATGTATGAGCATATTTTTGCCACAGCTTTAAATTTGTTTGTCAGAACTTTTTACTGTCTTAATGTCATTTCTGGTAGCATATTAACACTAACTGCCTCATAGCTGAATTTTTCAGCTTCCATGCTGAGCAGAATCAGTTCTGCTTTCAGGCAAAGCTTTTCCACATTATTGACAGGAATGGATGGCAAGGGAAGTTCCAATTCAGTGCTGTAGGAGACATTAAAAACGGTTATGCTGATTATTATTTTGGATTAATATTAATGCAAAGGTTTGTATTTCGTTGCTGCACTGATGGTTGGGCTTTGGGTTGTTATTACCACACTGAAATCCCTCAGAACTACTGCACTGCATCTAGGGCTGAAAGACATTTCCTTCCTCTGAAGGACAGATGAGATAAGGGAGTTGAAAATGTTTATGTGACTCATTATCCAGAAGAGAAATGAATGTTTTGTAATAGCTAAAAAAGTCCCCTTAAGAACTGGAAGCTTAGTTCAAATTTGTGTTGCAGGGAAAATTGAAGGAGAAGTGAAGGGAATTGAAGGGAAAAAAACCTTTGTGTTTTTTTAAGTCAGAATGGATAGACGCTTTAAATCCCAAACACTGAGCTCTAGACAGTGTTTTCCATATTTGCAGTATGTAATGAAGTCTAAATTATCATGAGAGTACAAACCCCAGCAAATCAGAACAGTACAGCATGAGATCCACACTGTGGTTCTGAAGTGATGTAGTCATCAAAAGAGGTCTCTGTCTCTTCCCAAGTGCTTTGAATCAAAATCCTCCAAATCATGCATTTGATTGTGTAGTACTTTGAAGTGACATCGTGATGGACAAGACTATTACATTTAGGCATACCTAAAAAAGAAAGAAAGAAAACTGGTTTAGCCTGAAAGATTGTTATCTCAACATGTTCCTCAGTCAAGGAAAAGCCGTGAGCATCTATATTTTTGATATAGCTCTAGGAACAACTTTACTGAGAGAAGCAGCACTTGAATGAAAAGTATAGCCAGTATGTTGGTAGCCTGCCGATGGGAGTCAGTTCTGTTGTCCTATTCTTTTTCAGATTAACCTGGGAAAAGCATACATAATACCATTTGACCATGAAGAAAGTATATGAGCTCTGCTTTAGCTATTGAGACCATAATAGTCTATGCATTTTTTTCATATGGAAAACAAAAAAACAAACAACAGATCAGGCAAATATGAAATGTAACCTTCCTGTGACCACAGACACTCTTAAAAATTGCAGTCGTATGTTATTGCCCCTGTCAGAGAGAACGGAGATACTGTAGACTTAATGACCCAGAACCATACACTTATTTCACAGATACGTAGTTTCTAGTGCTCCGTTTGGCTGTAGAGTTCTCATCTGAATAAAGACTGCACAGTCATTTCTGCTAAACTGCAGTGCTTCTGCATCTCCCCTTGCTTCTGCTCTTCCATGCAAGCACTTCCCTCTGGTACTGGCTCCCTGCTGACGTGCCCACCCCACCATTGCTCCCCTGTGCTCTAGCACATCCATCATCATGCCTGCCATTTCTTTTGCAGATATGTAATTATGGAAGAGCAGTAGTATGCTGTAGCTGTGTAATGGAGCAGGAGGGTACTTAACCTGTCCCCACAAAAAAGGGTAAAGCGATGTATTGAATAAACAGGCACCAGAAAACCATCAGAGAGGAATGAGGTTAAAAATCCCCAAACAGGACTTTGTGACCAGGGTATGGCTGAAGAATTTTAATTGTGGTAGAAAGTCAGAGCCACACTAATATTCAATAAGCAATGCAGAGATGAAAGAAAGAACAATGTTTTCAGTAGCTACTTATAAGTTTGTCTTATAGCAAGCTTTCAGTCCAAAATGCAATACTCCTTGATAAGCAGAGGAAGATGCTGAACAGTTGCTCAGATGCAGTTTGGGGAATATAAAAAACAAGGAGCGCTGGAGGTTGCCATCCCTGTTAGCTACCCCAAAGCTCCAGGATCATTGTGCTGGTGTTGTCTTTGGGGCACAGAAGCATGTTGTTTGTCTCCTAAAGAAACAGACCTCCTTTGTATCGGCCACTTAGCTCACATGGATCTTACAAAAACGTTCACGTTATGAAAGGGAGAAGTTATTTTACATTCTATCTAGGAAAAATGGCTTACCATAGCTCTGACACTGTGACAGCTAGCTGTCTTGGTGCTGGTCTTTTAGCTTTATTTCTTCCATTAAGCGAGCAGCAGCTACCCACAGACTCGTTTCACCTTTGGGTTGCACTTGTTTGTAAGCTATTTATTTCACCGACTTTTCATCCTCCCCCTGCTGTCTCTTCCCTCCGCACTGCAGTTTGCTACTGTGGCTTCTTGACCAGAGAAAATATCTGTGTCAAAAGAGTAAATTAGTAGTCTCAGCTACGATGCTGAGTCCCACTTAAGAAGATGATGTAGGATTCCTTGGTACATGAACTGAAAAGAACCTGAAATAAAGAATATATGTTGCCAGAAGAAAAATAAAGAAACACACATAACTGAGCAGAGTAACAATGAAAGATGAAATAATAGCTGTAAGGCTGGAAACCTAACTGGTCTCCAGAAAATGTTGAATTTTCAGTCATTGCTACGTCACTAACAACAATTTTCAATGGGGTTTGTTAAGAGAAAGATTTTTGGGATGTTGTATGAGTATGTCCTAACTGGCATAGGGAAGCCCTGCTAGAGGAGATTTTTGAAAGGGAACTAGCTTTATTCTTTTCCTTCCACTCTCGTCACTCTTTTATGTATTTCACTTTTTCCATTTTCTTTTCCTTTATGCTATTCTCTTCCTCCTTACTTTTCTTGCCAATCCTCATTATAGTTCACCGTTTTGTCTTTATTTTGTGCCTGGTAAATCCTTTTTACACATAAAATCATACTCAATACAAATTATTCTGAATTAGAGAACCAGCTACTGAGCTTTTAGAAATCATTTAGAACCCAGCCCTGTCAGGTGCCAACCACCCTTTTCTCTTAGTTATCTCAGTGGAGATGAGGGTGCTTAACAGCTCACAGATTCAATAATAGCTGAGATTATAGACCAAAGAACATGCAAGGAGGCATTTTTCAATCAAGAGCTAAGGGTTTTCTTGTCTTTATCTGCACTGCCAACACAATAAGCTATGCATGCGTGTCTGTACATATGCATGTGTAAAGAAACAGAAAAAAAAGCAGCACAATGAGAAGAAGATAAGCCTCCAGATCAGAACTGTAGCCTTGTACTATTGCTGATCAGGAATATTCTCCTGCCTGTGAGTAAAAGGAATGATTTGTGACTTGAACCCCATCCCAGTGGATCAGCACATGCATGGTAAATCCTGGTATGTCCTCTGGGGCATTTACAGGATTGTGGACTTTCACACTGCGCCAAGCTGGCCACTGTTGCATGACAAATCATGAAAAATCCAACTGTGAAAATTATGGACTCAGTCAAACTGTCAATCCAGTCCTGAAAAACAACTGCCAGTAGAAGTAATCTTGACAAAAAATATTGTTCTAAATGTGGTAATATTTGTAACCTGCAATAGATGGATTTTAGTGGCAAGATATTCACTAAGCCTCTCCTACTGACACAATATACTACTCCTATCAGTGTTTGGAAAACATTCGTACTCAGTAAATACTGGATGTGATGTGATGTGATGCGATGCTCACTTTTCTTGACAATTCTTGACTTTTGAGTTCAAAAAAACCTTCAGTTCGTGGCAGAACAAACACTATTATTATGCTGAACTGAATGTACCATTTTCGTAGTTGAAGCTCTACAAGAGTCCACGTTCTATTTGAAATTCAACTTCAATTAACATATCATAGTTAATTTTCATGCTCTGTGAAGTTCTTATTAGCATTTTTCCTTTCTTACAGCTAAATTTATTTTAAATATATTCCAGATTTACTAGAACTTCAATTTTAATAAATACATTTATTTTCTAAAATATGGAAGTAAGTGCAATTGTATGCATATGCTTTACTAATAGGAAAATAGATGAAGAACCAACTTTTAAATATAGAAAAGGAAATTAAATATCTATAGCATAACAATATATAACAGAAAGAAATTGTCTTTTGGAGCTTCCAACGCCTGCACTCTCCTTTTAATGTGTCAGTGAGAAACACCAGGTCTAAAATTTTATATTCAGTACACTTAGCTAGGCAACATTTTTTTTGAACTAGAAGTAACTTTTTTTTTTCAAGAAAATTTAACAAAGCTTTTAATCTTTTTTAATTTGATGGATTTTGTGTAAGGCCAAATTAAAAAAGTACAGTTTGATCTGGTTTATTCTTTCTTCATTTGTCTTTTTAATTCTTTTTTCTTTCTTATTCATAGCACTGAAAGGAAGTAAGAAAGTGAAAGACAAAGCAATCAAATAAATACGTTTCAGTAATATAATCAAAATTTTATACCGATTAAAAGCATTTTCAGAACTGCAATGATTTTTTATGCTTACTTGTGTTCTTGACTCATCCTCCTTCCAGGGTTACAATCTACTTCAGTGATACTTTTTTGTCATTTCAGTTGTGGTGTACAGTGTTTATTGAATTCTCTCATTTTTATTTCTTGGGGGTTTTTTTGCTAATTCTAAGAAATGTTTATATATTACCATTATTCCAGCAAATATATGGAAGTTGTTAACAGCAGTCTGAAGGAATGAGTTCTAAATAGCAAAATGGTCAGTGAAGCAGATGTCATGTTTGTAAGATTATAATGTGACATCTTGTAAGAGAGAATATAACATGGAAGTCTCTCTAGCTACACCACCGTACTCTGTTGAGGTATATCAGAACTGGATGGAGACAGTGAAGGCAGAAGTCAGCTTTGAAAGACATAACTTTGGAGTCAGACAACTTTCAGTCTTCACTCATAAATTCTTTCAGAGCAAAGAAAAAGTGAGTATTAAATTGCATAATCTTATGAAATTATTGCATTATTGTATTATTACAATGTAGCATAAAATATTACATTAGAGAAACTGCTCATGGATGACTAAGAGAGATCAATTGACTTCAGATTGTTCAAGGGCTCAGACCTGGATGACAAAAAAAGAATAAGGTTTGTCACAGATGAAGAGTATGTGGGGATGGATGAAGGCTGATACCGTAGCCTTGTTTGGAAGCAATGTGAAAATTACACAAACCCATGCAGAGCTCATAGTAGGCAGCCCTACTATGAAGCCATTCTGGAGATTTTTTGCATTTGCTCACTATGGTTTTACTGATAAAACCATGTCAAAGTATTATGGCTGTGAAAAGCCTTTTTAACACCCTTGAAGCAACACCCTGGATGTGTAGGAACCTCACATACATTTTTTCAAGACCTTCATAGGTGAAATGGGACAACTGAGACCATGCCTAGTCCATGTAATCTGTAATTATTACCTCCAATCTTTAGTCCATCTGGCAGGTTTTATTTGTTATACAGTAGATGGTGGTTTGAATGCCTGTGTAGAGAAAGGCCGAAGGCTGACAAAATATTTGTGACTAAACTGTATTTTCTACTGAGGATAATTGCTTGGTTATATTTTTTTCTAACTATTTTAAATGTTATCATTATGGAAACATCCCTCAGTCTTGCAATCTTTTAATTTTATAATGGCTTTTATAATATTTTCCTTCTCAAGATGTAACTGCCAACAATAAAGCAAAAACTGGTACTAGCCTACTAAAAATGAAGCTGTCACAGCATTTGTCATATCAGAAAGCATTCTTCATTAGCATTTGTGGCTGTGGAGGGAAAAGGGAAGAAAACAAAGAGCTGACTACAAGTATAGAAGGTCTTATCACCCTCTAAGTTATTCTTCACAAAGCATGCTCATTGTAATGTTGATGTTGATCAGCATTCATTAGGGCATTATTTTAAAGCAGTACAGTAACAGAAAATGGAAAGAGAATAGTGCCCAAATTGTGAGAAAGGTTTTGCTCTTGTGAGGATTCACCCAATAATAGATGGAGTCTGGTAGTCCTGTGGAAGCTAGTGCAGGTTTGATGTCTGATTTTCTCACAGGCTTAGTGCTAGGAGTGTTTCTGTAGTACCACAGTGATGACAGCTGCAGAGGCGAATGCTTTACGCAAGCTTGAGTCATTGGGATCTTTAATTCTCTCACAACCATACGAAGCATTTTCTGGCCTTGATTGTTTTAACTCATTGGTCTCTGACAGGGAAATAGTGGAGACCATCCCCTACAGACATGCCTGTGGTTGTGTAACAGGAGGGAACATCGCTTGAATACACACGTAAGTCCTGCTTTGGGGTTTGTGTTGTACTTGACTCTGGGAGTGGTTTCAAGTTCTCTCATAAAGCCAAGCATCCCCTCCTGTAATTTCTCCAACAATGGGCCAGTGCTGGTGGCAGCAGGCAGTGAGCAGTAGTACTGAATAACACAGATGGCGGTACATCTGACAGTGTGGATTATTCTACAATTAAAAAATGGTTGTCATTTTTATGCTTGCTATTATGAGGCCACCTGTATTCAGTCTGCTCTTGGGCAATAGGAATTGATGGGAAATGCAAGTATGTGCTGAGTGCTGCATATCTATGAACTCTCTGTATGTGAACAGAGGCATATGTTTGTAGACATGTAAATATGTTTGTGTACAGAGGCACACGTACAGAGGCATATGATGAAGAAGTATAGGATTGTTTTTTTCCCGTGGACAGCAGAAAACGTTGAATTCTGAAATTTACAGAAACATTTGATCATATTTACTGGTTCTTAAGAGAGCTTAATTTTAAAAAAACAGTGTAATTTTCTGAGAAAAAGACTTCTTTCTCCATGCTGTCAGGAGGTGGGGTACTTATTTAATAATTGTGTTAAAAAAAAAGTAATTATTTGGTATCCCACAGGAGAAGAGAGAGATGCAAAGCAGCTTGCAGTCATCAACATGTTTGAGTCCAGCTTCCAGCCTAGGTTATTCTGGTAGCCACAACTTGCCTAAGAAGCAACAGTGCTATGCTTGGTATTATCAGTTCTGTTGCTGATAGTAGTCCTGCATCCTCACCCAGATCTCTTCTCTATGAGGGGTTCATGGGAATGGCACACTGCTTTCTCTGATAGTTTTTGTCATAGAAGGTTTTTGCCTCCGTGGATTTAGATATTTTTGCATCACATTAGTCAGTCAGAAAGGACTGGAGTCTGATGATGTGTGCAATGTGATACTATGAGAAAAGTCATGATTCCAAAGAAAAGGTCCTTGCTTGGTCATAAAATAATATTAAGTAGATATTATTTTCTTAATTATAGGGAAGACATTAAAAGATTTATGAGCAACAATCCAGAAAGAAGAAAAAACACAAACAAAACCCCAGTTTTTGGGGTCAGATGCTCAGCTTATGCTGTGGCTGGAGTACAAGTAAAAGGCAAATGCAAGGTAGGTCTGCCAATTCCTTTTCATGAAAAAATTATGTACAAATAATGGGAATTATGACCCTCAAACCCAAAGCTTTTCTGAAGGACAACCTACAACTTTTGCATTTTACACAGGATCTGCAGGATATGACTGACCTCCCCAGGGTCCATTTTGCCCTTGCAGAGAGGATCATCTTTGCTCTCAGTCCAGAAACACTCTCTAAGAAAACCACCACACGTTAACATATGGATCCCTAGGGGAAGATTCTTCTCTGTCTTTTGAAGGTCTCTATGTGTACCTGCTGTTTCTTCTTCTTGAGTATTTCTCAGTCTCTGTCCCATCACAAGGTCTCTGCAGGTGATGTTCCTCTTTTCTCCCCCCTGCCAGCACACTTTGCAGAGACTGAAATCCTTGAGGCTGCAGAGGCACAGCTAAGGATCCACAAAACCACAGCCTGCCTTTTGGCCAAACATGAGGTACCCTCCAAGGGAGATATCACCAGTGAATAAAGCTGATGTTTCTCCCACTAGAGCTGTGACACAGGAGAGTAATGACCCCAGTGAAAACTTTTTGATCTGTTTTAGATCTGGAGATAGATTTGTGTTTTTTATATTGGTACACAGTTTTCACATCCTAAGCAGGGTAACAAGACTGTAGAGCTTTGATTTTCAGACCTTCGTCTGTTTTTCTGAAAAGAAAAGAACTTCTCTGACCAAAGCAGTATAAATAAAACCTAAAAATCAAATGAGGGCCAAAACCATTTTAGTTTACAGCCATTTCTGAAGATTATGAGGATTTCACTGTGTCATGGTTTGGTCTTGAACCATTTATCTGTCTGACTGTAAAATGACAGCTACAGACTTCTCTAATTCATATGTTTCTGAAAATTCAATAGCAGGAAATCGATAGAGAGAAACAAGTACATGAATTAAAATTCAGCACACAAGCCTTTACTTGTGTATTGAACTTGGAAAGGGTGATAGTCACCTGTGAGAATTAATAGATCTGAAGGACAATATATCTGCCTCTTTCACCTTGCACTTCACAAGAATGATGTGTTGTCCCTGGAAGCCCCAAAAAGGAAATGGCTTCAGACTTCAAAAGATCAACCCTTAATATTTCGGTAGAAAAAATATATAGAAAAGGCATTGACAACTACAAAAACTGGCATAAGATCTGTTTTTCCTGAGAAAGTCAAAAGTTAAGTGATGTCCTGAAATGTGATCATGTCTAGGATATTCTTAAGGTAGAGTATTCCAGGAGAGTGGATGGGAAAAAAAAAAAACAAACTCCCATACCCTGGAAATTTTAATGAGCCTCAAGAGAAAAGTTACGTGTATGGTCCTATGATGGACTAACTTTGGCTATTGTTTTTCCATTAGGTTAAACAGCATTTACTGAAGGTGACTTTATATCCGGTCTCAAATCTACCACACTTGTATGGATATGGCCATAGTCTTTCTTTTTCTTTTGAAAGCCAATGAAAGGTCCTTTCACATTAATATGTAAAGGGAACAATTACATTCAGTGAGATAACTTGTATCTCTCAAGACATGGTGAGGTGTTAAATCCCTATAAATCAATGAAGTCACAAGATAAAACAAACCAAGTGGAGTAGGTTTAGTGCTACCTGAGTCCATATGGCACAGGAATCCAATACAGATCATTTTAAAAGGTAAGTGAAAAACTCAGAGAAGCTCGGAATACCTGCAGGGATTAATTGCATAGCCACCAAAGATGAGATTGGAACCAAGGTAGAGGTTGGACAGAATGCTCTATTTTTCCTATTCTAATGTAGTTTGGACTGCTTTTAGTTTTGAAATATAAAGCCATTCCTATATCAAAAGATTGGTATTTGCTAGAAGAGCTATTTGCTGATATACGTAGTTGTCCTCTGTCTTTTTCCACTTCCTCTTCCACAGCTTAGACTTTCATATAGCATTTTAGAAAATTCTTGTACATGTTACAGTATAAAAGACAGTAAAATACTGTATATGCCACAGTGCTAGTGGAAGGCACAAATATTTTGCTTGCTGCCAGATATTTTGCCCATAGAGCGCCAGCCATTCTAGTTTTGCCTGACTTTGTTAGTTTGACAGTTTTTTCGTGTTTGTGAGTGAGACCAGTGATTGTGTATTAATTGCAAAAAAAAAATGTTTGAACTGCAGTAGCAATGGCCTTCAGGTGCAGATATGAAGCAGGGGGAAGGATAAGCTTCCCACATTAGAAATAATCACAAGCAGCAAACATCTGTGTGGTCAGGGGATCATGAACTAGTTACTAAAATGTCTAACGGCAGGCAGGCTAATCAGAGGGCTCAGTCTATTCACTCTAGGATTTACAAAACGATTTTTACCAGCTTAGGCCATGGGCAGCATGTCTTGCATGAGGTCTTCATTTGAAAGTCTTGTTAAAGGAGTCAAAAAAGATACTGATAAGCATTTGCAGTATGTTTTTCAGTAGTGATTCTGTGTCTAGAATAAGAAGTTTGAGTAGGTATTAGTAAGAGATTTGGAAGCTCCCAGAAGATCTGGCTCCAACTCTGTCAAAAACACTATGGTTCCTTCTTTTAGTCTTGCAAAGACAAGACTTTGATTTGCTTTCAAACCATTCAGCTGGGGGTTAGTTTGATGTATTTGAAGTCTGCTATAGTACACGTGGGCATGACCAAATCTCAATAGAAAGCAAATACTGGTTTGATGTAGAGTTTAGATGACTAGACAGAATGAGAGATCTTTACTAAGGTTATTTAATCAGTAAAAAAAATTCTTGCACAATATTTAAAAAACAGTTACAACTGCATTTAGTGTTTCCTTTTCCCTGGACCCAGAGTCACAGAACAGAGTTCTTTCAGAATAAGAGGTTAAGTGTTCATGTCTGGATTGGACTCATTTCTCTGAAGTAAATATTATTTCCTTTTGCTGAAATGATTTGTCACATATTTATACTGATATACATTGGGACTACAATGGGATATAGTCTTATATGTACAGACTGCATTGTAGTAAAAAATGTTGAGTTCATCTTATAAACATGTATCTGGCCTTTGAACTGGCCTAAACTAGTCTGAGTGTCAGCACATTAGCTACAGTACACCAGAGAGCAGTATTCCTTTAGTTTACCTGGTCTGGACACTTCACACTTTGTCTTGACCCATATCCATACCCAAACCGATATGGTGGTTTTTTCTAAATTTTTTTAGTATATGTTTGAGATAAACCTGTGTTGTAAGGTCATATCTAGTTTGTGTTTAAATTTAAAGCTTTAATCCTGTCTGTGTTTAGCTTTAAAACATTATGGACTAAATCTCAAAATCTTCTTATCTTCAAAATTATGTCAGCAGCTATGACAAAATGACAGCTGTTCTGAAGCTGTAACAAGAATACCGCATGACTTGACACTCGGTTCATTCCTGTTACAGCACAGTGTCTGCCTCCCACGGAACAGATGCAGCCATTCCTCTGCTGAATGTATATGATTCAGCCGATAACCATAGCTAGCTACTGGTTAATAATTAGTATTTGCCACTTCTATTCCAGTGGAAAATATCAGTATTTTGTAGATTTGCATTGGTCAGAGGAATGTTAGACCTTTCTCCAAAAGTAGGGTAGGGCAACAGTTTTATCATTTTTTTTCCCCAGAACTTGAAGGCTGGAGAACAGCACAGCAAAACCTCTTGCTGCCTCTCCTTGCCATTCATTGTGTGCATTTAGTCTGCCAGAAACGCTCTGCTGCAGCAGTTAATGCCGAGCAGAGATTGATTGCGGGCTGTTGTTCCACAAGACATGGCTGAGGCAAATTAATAGCTCGTTTCTACTGAAAAGGGGTGGGGGCTCCCCTTCCCACCTTTCCTATTCCCCCTGGTAATCCTGGCCCCAAGCTCCTGCTCCTTTCCTTGTCTGGGGAATTAACCCTGTGATTTCCTCAAATCCCTCCTGTGTCTTCCTTTAAGGGACTAAAAGGTGGTGAGCAAAACCTGAAAAAACCTGGGTGGGTCTCTGGTGAAGGGAAGAGTAAGAGCAGGATGGTGCCTTCCCCTCTTGTGGGCAATATGCCTTTGATGAGCTAACCTGTCCCTGGAGCTGCCCCTCCATTCACCAATGGCACATCTGGCCAATAATCCCTCCGAATCAGGGGGTTGGATGTTTTTTGCCCAGCTGCTCACTGCTGTGTAATGTAATGCTCCAAACAGTGCAACAGCTCCAGTGGTTCAGGTCTCTCACAATATAGTACAACTTCCCACACCTGCTTTCTGCAGCCAAACATCGTGGTATTAACTAGTAATAACAACAAGGATGGTGAGATTCAACGGACACTTTCCTCTCTATAAACCAATAGCATCCTTGTAGCCTCTGAAGTGCCACGTGTTGCTTCACAGAGGTACATGCTTCTCCATGGACTCCAACAGTGCTATTTGTCTGGTCTCTCCAAGCCCTGAGGCCAACCAGTGTCAGTCTGTTGTGTCTGACAGAATGGCAGGAGCATCGCCTCTGGTCTTTCCCACTATCTGCCACTGTGGAAAGGGATATTTGCTTTTTCCAAGTGTGCCTGTGAGACTAGAACAACAAACACCAAGCCTCTGGCAATAATTCCCAGGTGCTGCTGCTGTTTGTGACCTTAGGGCTACTCACTGTCTTTTTTGGGAATTAATGGAAGCTTTCTCACCAGCAAATCACAGTGAGAGTTTTGTCTTGTACATCTGGAAACCTCCAGTGCCTCTCGCATAAGTGCAAACATTCTCATTTTCTGATTTCTGTCAAACCAGATGTTATCAGCTTGCAACCTATATTTCCCTGGTCCCAAACTGTAATCTAGCACTGCTAAATATGGAGAAAGGTTTGGCTTTAGAAGCGTTTTTATATGTTCTCTATTTAGATTTTCAGCAGATTATGTCAAAACATGTAATTTGCTGAATATCACGTAGTCATACCCACTATTTCAGGGAGAGTGGGTAAGCAAAAAATATTATCTAGTAAGGCTATCTGAAGGAAGTGACTCTAAGTAGTCTAGGACAAGGACATACTTTCTTACAACCTATAATAAAATGTCAACGATTACCTGCTATTTTTTTCTACAAAAGAGCTCCATTCATGGTTCAGTGTTTCCTGTAAAATGTCTTTTGTATATTTGAGAATAATATAGAACCCTGTAGTCTTCTTTTTATTATCTTCTTCAGATTTTCTTTTAGAACCCCCTCTTTCCAATGCCTTACAATCATCCGACTTAACCCTCTTCAGGAGAATTCATTACATGCTCATGGTCTCATCCTTTGTGCTACTTAGGACATTCCTGACACTCGAGGTATCAGGAGAAAAATCAGTATCAATTGTCTGCCCTTGGCTATTTATTATTGTATGTAGTGAAGAAGGTTTTTTTATATATAGATAGATTTTTTTCTTTAATTTAAAAAAATATATTTTAGTTATCAGGAAGGGTCTTGATCCCCTACTGAACATCTTGATCCTTGTCTTTGCTTTCTGTTCCTCTGAGCTTCAAGAACAAGGAGAACATGCCCATGGATTTAACACTTACAGTTCTTCACATCCTCAATCATTTATTCAGATGTTTCTATGCCTTTTTGATGACTTCTCCAATGGCTTTATTGCACCTTGCAAATTCTAGTGGACCAAGGACTGCCATCTTCTTAACCCACAGAAGTATGTTTTCTTCTTTGAGATTATTCTGAGTTTTTTCTTTTCTCATTTCTATTCAGGAATGTCACACATACTGCCTTCATGAACTCTGCCTTTGATACATTCAACAAATTCTGGCTTTGCTCTTCTTGCTTAGGGTCGGATATTGACTTGTGTGTTCCTTTTGCAGCAACATGTGTAACCTTTTGCAGACTCCAGCTTTGCACAACATATGAGATTATTTTTTTTTATCAGATGTCTCTTTTTTGTAACATTTTGGATAACGACTTATTCAATTGCTGAGCACTTTCTATCAACTGTTCCTGGTCGATTCAGTCAGAAAGACTGACTTCCTTCTTTGTCAAGCTGGGCCTTTCCTTTGGGAAAAATTCCAGTTTTGTTCGGAATTCAGTCTGTTTTCTTGTTCTTCTTTACTTTTCCTCGGTAGTGAAATGTTTTTTCAGATACTCAGATATTCATGTGCTTTCAAACAAAGCACAACATGGGGGAGGGGGGCAAAAAACCAAAGCACAGCTGACTTTGCTTTATACTAAATATCATTTATTTGTAATTTATTTTCATACTTAGTCTATTTTGGCTGCATTATCTAGAAAACTTTTAAGGAAACTCAAGTTTGTCAGGAAAGTCACTGCAGCCACTGTAGCTGATATAAATCCTGCTAGCAGTGAGGCTGTACAGACTTTTATGGGTTGAAAAGTTTTTCAGAAAGATAAAGAATAAGACACTGGGGAGATAAAACATAACAAGTTGTTAGAAAAGATATTTTTGTAACCAATTGCTCAGGAGTCTTCAGAGTGGGCAGTGTCAATCATTATACAGTCGAAAGGAGCTGGTGAGAGATTTTTTCAGGAAAGTCTCGCCACAGAGGGTGAGTCTTTGCTGCCCCGAAACCAAGTGTGACTCACCCAATCTTCCAAAGCATCATTTTACAAAATTTATCATTACCCTGTATTACAAAGGAAAAATAAATGCATTAAAATTACTTTTATATGCAAGTACAAATTTTAATATTATAGTTTATGGATACCTGGATGCTTTCTTCATGTATAACACACAGTCAGTGCTGTTACCAGTGATTTCCAAAATAAATCAGTCAGGAATTTCTGAATGTTGTGATAATCCAGGTATTGTTATGCAACTAATAAAATTGCATCATGCAGTTGTAGTAGCTGAGTTTTGGCATCCTGCAACTGCAACGATATTTCTTACACATTTTGTATATGTCAGTATGTACAAAAGACAGTTTCTCTTTCCTCCTGGCTGTGGACTGAAGCACATAAATACATGCAAACCAGCAGCTCAGGAGGAAATGCTCTGCCTAAATTGAGGTATAAAGGGAGGATTTCACACAAATAGTTGTTTTTATTCAGGATATTCTTTCTTCTTGAATAGCCTATTAATTATGAAGGCCATTTGGGTTAGGATTCTTAATCTAAATTATGTTGTTATTCATGGCCTCATTTTGTGTCTTTTCATCATCTTCTTTGTCTGATGGCTATTTTAAATCAGGCTTTTAAGAACAGGATGGATGGCAACAAAAGAATGTGTTTACTTTATCCATTGTTATGGCCTGATTCCACTATACTTACCCTCACTGAGGCATGCATTAGACTTCAAGTGTCCCATTCATCCCAGCAAAACTAATTGCAGAGCAAAATAGACCAAATGTGAATGAGGATTCAGAGAATCTAGCTGGCAGTAATTATTGAAGCAAATAAAAACATTTTGTTTTGATGACTTATCCTTTAGTTCATAATGGCTAGATGTGAGTTCTATGGGGGTTCACTATGCACTTGAATAAAAAGGGTGACCACTGTGTGATTTGGCAAAAAAGCTGAGTTTATTGGAGAGGATGAGATCTTATGGTACTGGAGTTGAGATTCCTTCATGTATTAAATATAGCTCAAAGTATTGTCTGTTCAGTAGCTGGAGATATTTACACAGTGGAAATATTTAAAATAGTATTTATTTTGCTTTTCATGAAGGTATATATGGAAAAACCCAGTAAATTTGATGTATCCCTCTAGAAATTCTTCAGAAGCTTAATTTTCTGTTCAGTAAGTTTTTAGGCAGAGATAGATAACATCTTTTACTAAAACTTCTAGTATGGTTAGCAGAGGAGAGAAACATTTTGCACACCTTTCAGGTTCAAAATGAAAAAAAGCAAACTTCAAATACAAACAGTTTAATTAGCTGAATCTCAGATAATGACACAAAATGTATTAGGTCTGTTGGAAGTAGAGGGGTTATTACTGCTGGGGAGAAATGGTAGGGTGGAGGAAAAAAAAAGATAGTTGATATATTCCAGAATTTGAAGAGATTAGTAGGAGTACAAGTAAGCATGAAACTGAAAAAGTTTTTTAACTAATAATTGTATGCACTCTGGAATTTTTGGTATTCATAGATTTACAAACTTTAGTTCCCAAATTCATGTCTGTAAATGTTTTACACATTTCTTTTGAGATCAGGCCTGAGAGATCACTGACAGAGTGGTTGCTTTGTGGGAAATACTCTCAGGTGAGTGAGTGGGGCTTTCTGTCCTTTAATCATTGCCCAGGAATTCATTTTTGTGCGTTACGGTGTTGACGAACACTTTTGGTGTTTTGGGAAATGCAACTGTCAGACCTTGGGTTCCTGATATCTCTGTTTTGGGGATATTTATTATGATTATTTTACAGGTGTGTCAGCAAGTTTGTCAAAATTTATCGTCTGGATTTATTCAGCACATGTCAGATTGTGACATCCTTCTCCTATACATAAACATGGTCAGGCTCATGAAGAGCTCGCAATCTAAACAGCTGAAGTAAGCGAAAGACAGCACTGGTATAACTCAGTTTTCTTCTTTCCTCTTGAGTAAAATAGAACTTGTTCAGAGCCAGTTTTTATTTCTGTGCCTGGTCTTACATTGCACAAGGCAGCAGGTTGGCATGGCAAGCTTTTTGTGTTCTGCAGGTGCAGAACAGCCACTTTGTAGTGCATTAATCTCTCAAGGCTGGCATTACATGATGTGGCTATGCTGCATCCAGAACCTCAGCTAAACTGTCTTTAGTCATAGGGTGTCCCTGAACAGTGTGCCCTGCTCTTAATTTACAGTTGCTGCACTCCCTCTGCACCTCCTGCAAGGGAGATCTTTGTCTTGGTAAGACTGATGGCCACTTTTCAATTAAATCCTTGAGCAAAGTGCTCTTCTAACGAGAAGTAATCAGCCCAAGAGAAAGTCATATCCACATCTGATGTAAAATGGATTATCTCCATCTGGTTTGGACTCTCCCCTGGTGTTTTGTGTCTGATTTCTATTATCTGTGTCTGATTTAGAGAATAAACACCCTAGGGTAGTGTTTGTACAGTACCACATGCCATGACAGCACAGGTTCAAAATGAGGAGAAGGTGATCGCACAGGGTTGTTCCCAGTTTCACATCCCTGATCCCACTACCAACAGATCCCAAGCAGTACAGAGGTGCTGTGTTTTCTGAGGGGGACACTGTTCTACGCTTGAACAGATTTCTCTTTGAACTAATATTTTCCTGCTAAGGGGAGTTAAAACATATTTATTCATAATTTAATGAGGGGGTTTTGGCTGGTTATTCACTAATTAATAATTCAAATCTCCTGCAGATGTTAGGACACTTAGGACAATTGTAGATAGTCAAACGATAAAAAAAACAAACCCTAAGCAATTCTCTCACCCTATCTCAAACACAAATTACTTCAAAATCACTTTTTTTCTCTCTCTCTCGTTTGTTTTTTCCCTCCACCTACCACCTACCTTTACTTTCATTACACACCCTTTTCTGTGCTCCTTCCTCCCAAACCCCAGCTTCCCATGCAGTTTTTCGTCTTCTTGGGAGACACAGAAGTATAGCCACAAATATTCATAATCAGCTCCTTCAATATTTGAAAATACTTAGGCATGATTGTAACACAAAATAAACTCTTAATTTAGCTTATTTAGCTTATTCAAGCTATCTCACAGAAGCCAGATTTTTACACTTTCTGCATTTTTATTGTTCTTCTACAGACAATAATGAAATACAAAACCGTGTTGGTTTGAAAGGCAGCATTTACATTTAAAGGATAGAATGCACAAGGTCAGTGGAGACTTTGTCCCGTGTAGCTATTTTAACCTTTTTTCCAACCCAACCCTTGTGTTTTGTGGTATCCTGTGTTGTTTTCTCCCACTTTCCTTAAAAGCATAAAATAGAGTAAGAAAAGCTGATTTTCCTTATCGCCCTCCCCCCCCCAAATAGCAAACAAACAAAAACTTATTTGTGTGGATATGTTAAACACTTGCAAATAATTAGGCATGATGTCTAATGGGCTGTGCTTCTGAAGTTTATAGATTCCCTTAAATCTCAAGTTAAAATCGTAGCATTACTGAAATAAATACACGTTCTCTGGTTTTCAGAGACACTGGGTTTGAATGTCTTTCTACTTACTCTTCAGTTCCCATTAATGTTAACAGGCATATTTCTCTTTGCTTCCGTTAGAGTTGACTTGATACACATGTGGGATCCTTTGATAACCTCTTAAAAAGACACCCTTCTGCTTTACATGCACTTTAGAGCTTTAATGATCTCACAGTGCTTTTTTTGTCTCTATGGCCAAAATGTTATCTAATACTTCTTGTAAATAATACAAGATAGCTTTTTACTCTGTAAGTGACCCCTGTAGCATGTGCTAAGAGTCTATTTGAATATACCTTGCCCACAGGGTGTTTTGCTGGAGTCAGGGGAAAGCATTAGGAAGCAAAGCAAAACTGCCATTCCCTTGCTTTTCCACAGTTCAGAAACAGCTGTATCTATTCAGCTACTAGGCAAGACTAAACCTAGGAGAGGGAAGGTGAAGGAAGGAGGAGCCAGTACCGTTATCTTTGCTTTCCAGTTCATCGGTCCAAAGACACACAGGAACAAGTCATTTCTCCTGGGAAGCCTCTGAACAATACCTATTGCGATGGAGATTTTTTATATCTGCTTCAAAGGCCACTGTAAATATACCACCATGAATTGCAATGTGTCTGTGTGTATATTTCTTCTTACTTCTATTTATAGATACTGTATTTAAATCTCTGAGTCCTTAGCTCACATTGTATGCTAGCCAGTTTCTTTGGGTAAATTTTGCATAAAACCATGAAATCAGAGTTTTGGATTCCTTTTTATAGCTGTGTTTTAGGTTCACAGGAAGTGTAAACAACTGTTGAAATACAGCCTGATGTGCAGAGCTGTCTGATCTAAAGCTATTCAAAGGAGTCGGCTGCAAGGCTTTAAAGAAGTCCCAGCATGCCCGTGCACATCACACGCTTCAGCATGTCTTTCCCCTGTGAACATTAAGATTTCTGCCATCTGTAAATCACCTGAGCAGGATGGTTCTAGCAGTGGGACATGAGGTAGGCTCGGCTGTTCTCCCTCTGGTTTTGGCCCCCACCCCTGTGCCCCTTTGTCAGTGCTTGGAGAGCAGCCCTGTGCCCTCCACTTTGGCCATCAGTCAACAGCTTTGCACTGCAGCATAAAATGCAAGATAGCTGGGCTAAGGATAAGACTTCCCTTCTCTCCCTGAGGGCCCACAAGCATGTCCCTGTGGTGGGATCCAGGTGGGAGAGGGCATTCACTCTGCCTCTGTGCTCTTTAGCCTCCTCCTGCACCCACCACATCCTTGACTAATGGTGATAGTGGTTCAGCGTGTCTTTGGGATCTGCTGAGTAAATATGGAGTACTCTGCTCTGTAACATGGAGCTGGTAGTTGTTTTGCAACTGTTGGCAATGAAACAGATTGATTTTGTAATTAAATTAGCCAGGAAGGTGATCGGTGTAATTCGGATTCGCGGTCTAATGGAGGAGACTAGAAAGGGTGATACCTACTGTGTGTCCCTTTGCATGTGTGCCACACAAGGGACACTAAACACATGCATGTGGCTTCAGATTCCTGAAGTCCTAAAGCTTTGTTTGATGTCAGTAGGAAGTGTGAAAATCTAAACAGGTCATCTGCGTGTGTAACATCAGAAAGCAGAGGAGCAGGCTTCCCTTTGTTTCTCCAAATATAGATTCTCTTCTGTTCCTTCTTACTAGTGCTGGCCAGATAATTTATATCCATCTTTTTCCTGTTTTCTGTGTTTCTAGTAGTGTTTCTGAAAGAATTGAGCCAACTGAATACTGAAGCTACTAGCTCACAGTATCACTCAAATCCTCCTCTCTCTCTAACCCTGTACAACGCTAGCATGACTATTACTGTATTTAGGACAAATAAGATTACTAAACATGTGTTCACCATTTCTGTTATACTTACAGTGATCTCAGTAACAACTATGTTTTAATAGTTGGCAAATTCTGGTTGTTGGGATTTTTTTTGGTAGATACTTGCCTTAGGCACTACATTAGAATGAATATTCATCTTGGTTGCATTGCACTTCCCCATCAACGACAAAGAGAGATTAACTAAAACAATATTTTATTTCCTACTTTAATGGTGAGTACATAGCATTAATTATATTATTAATCCAACTAGAAACTCTTGTACAAAGCTATTTCAAGCCATTTGTTGCCCCGTTGTAATTGATGGATTACTGCATTACCATTTAATTTAGTATTGTTTTCAGGGCATTACATTCAGTTTCATTCAAGTTAATTATATAGCCGAATAAGGAAAGAACTTGCTTCGTGAGCATGAGTGATGCAAGCATGGATTCTTCCTGATTTCAGACGTATAATGGGACGTGATCCATATAGCAATTCTGTATGAGGCCCTTCAGTTATCATTACCTTGCAATTTATGGCAACAAGAAATGAGGGAATGGACCAGAAGATTTCATGGCATTTGGATTCAGCATTGTGATAGTCTTCCCTGCAAATGGAAATTAACATCAATTATTCAAATCTAGTTATGCTTTCAACCCTCTTAATTGCAAAGTGTTTTCCATTCAGTGATCAAGACCAATTCCCTAAACATAATAGCAATTATAACTGTGCATCCAGAAGAAAATGTACTCTCTTTGGCCCAATTTTCAGCTCTGATATGACCTCCTTATGCTGCATTTTACACAGAGGGGTGGTTAAGCTGGAGCAACCATTCTTTTTGCACAGAACATATCCCAGGATTGTTGAGAAACAAGTGACTATAATCTTTATTGCCCCAGCATAAAAGCAGAAAAAACATAATGGGTGGGATTCAGCTGGGTAGACACAAGTCTAGACCATTTTAGATAGAAGGCCTTAAGTATGTGAGACATCTTCACAATGTGGTGTAGGACTGGGGAAGGTCTATGGCAGCTGGAGGCAACATTAGGGGTATGTAAAACAGCACAGTGGTCAGTTGCTTGAACTACCCTAGTTTTGTCTGGCAACTGGGACAGATCTTCTGGGCTATGCAAGACTAAATGTAAATGATATTATCCCTGAATCTGTCAATTGTTTCATGCACTGAATTGCATAAGGGCATAATGAAGCTTCTTTCTCCTTAGGGCAATTCTTATTTTTTATTAGAGTAACTTCAGGCAACTCCTGTCCATCTTCTAGCTTTTCTGTGGTAGAAGTGACGATTCTGTTGCATTCTTTGCTTTGATTAGTCCATAAGGGTTTCAGGATTTGAAAATACTTCACCCTTTAATTCAAACAAACAATAATGCATAGTGTCTCAACCTACAGTAAGATCTCTACTGAGTGGACAATAAATATGAGAACTTAATATGAAGACCTAGCCCTCTGGTTAACTAAAATAAGAACTTGGTCCAAATCTGCCATGTCTCCTTCCCAGGCACCTTCCCTGATTATATTACTGTATAAAGAGTAGAAAGATCAGGGAGCAGCTGGTGATATGTTTGGCATAGAGAAAATGTCTTGTCTGACACTCAGGGACAATTCCAGGTCTTTCATTCCTATGCCTTTAGTAAATTGCATGAGACATGAAAAATTTATGACATGCCTACTGAAAGAGAAGAAAACATTAAATTTTTTGTACCAAGTGGTTAGTTGAAATTGGTGTCCTGTGGATTAGAGTTATTAGAGATAGAAACAGTTGATGAAGGCAGGTAATTCCTTGCTGTGTTCTCCTTTGATCAAAAAAAAAAAAAAAAGAAAGAAAGAAAGAAAAGAGTCAAAGTCTCAGTCTTCTGAACTCTTTAGGAATCAAATCTAGGATTCATTATCCTTGGTTAGAGTTCACTATTTCCTACCAGTGTCTAATCTAGAGCTCTCCTTCTCCAGGTTTTGCCACTTGTGCTTTTGAGAAACTGATCATTTTCTTGCTGCTTTTTCCGTTTCCTGATGTGATTTTTTTTTTTTGATACAAACAAACAAGCCAACAAATTCATTCAGTCACAACTCTTTGGTTAGATTTCAGCCAGTACTTACTGGCCTTCATTTGAGCAGTTACTCCTGCTACAACTGTCTCTGACAGAGAAATTTGGTTTATATGTTTCTTCTGAAAAATTTAGGGTTTTTTTTCAACCACCTTCAACTAAATTGTAACTTCTTAGTAAAACAGTGCAGAGGTATGAATAATCAATGACTGTGGTGGGCTTCAACCTGAAAAGGTGGGATCCTCATTTTGGAAACTCCTGGGTTGGGTGTATCTAGAAAGGAGATTTTGTTAGCTACAAAAGTTTACCCTTCTAAAACAGAAAGGCTGCTTCCTAAATGTATCAGAGGTCGGAACAAGGATCAGTCTTATCTCCAATACCAATCTGTAGAGTTTGGAGAAGTTGTCATGGTTGATGTTGCCTTGTTTTCAAAGTTAGTCCTTCACCTCCAGAGGATTAGTCCAAGATGGATGCAACACCTCCTGTAATGTAAGCTTCATTTTGAGGGATTAGGAAGGATTTCACCTATTCCCAGGGGATTTCTGTTTTTTTTCTCTACAGTGGCATGATTTTCAAATTTTGAAAGAACTGGAAATGCTGCTTGACAGAAGGAAGCTTAAATTCTGTGCTAACATTTATGCAGAGTCTACTCCTGGTATGAAAGTCTGCTGCTCATGTATACTGAAAGCTTCGTTTTGTATCACTCTACAGATGCATATGGTAGGTTATTCTGTTTATTATAATTGGAGTCTAAATGTAATGATAGACATAGCTAGATTATAGTTTATCTCTTCTTATAACTTACTATGGGGTGTATATGTGTGTATATTTCTGGTGGAGCATGTTACTGGTATCTGGACACGGATCCACAAGAAATGATTCACATTAACTGCAATAATCAGACAGTTGTACTGAAACCCATTGAGTACAGTATAATCTGCTCATTCTAATAGATCCCTTTTATTTATTATTACTTTATAACGAGTCTCTCATTCAAGGAAAAAATAAAGAAAAAAAGTGCAACACAGAGAAATTACTCTAATGGTGGTAACACACAGAAACATTTGCCATGGGCATTGGTTGGAGTAGTTGTCATATATTTATGTCATGATATAATGGCATACTGTAGGCTATTCTTGTATGCGTTTTCATTCTGAGCTCGTTTGTCACTTGTCTGTGTAAATTCAACATATTCCTCATCTGGGGGAGTTTATATATCTCCCTGCAGTTGACTGTAAACAAATTGCAAGTGCTGCTTGGCAGGTGAAAGATAGACCCAGTTGGTTAGGTAGAGCTGTTGCAGTCTTAGTGCAATATGAAAATTCTACACATTTGAGAAATTCCAGGCTGCTGCTTTCTCGTGTAAAATTTGGGATATGACAGCAGTTGTCTGATTTAAAAAGGAGAAGAATGAGATTCTGTGGAGATTGAACTAGTTTGTTTTATTCTTAGGAAAAAAAGTCCAGACACTTAGCTGGCTTGCTGCTGTAATTGGTTGCTTTATGCACACTGTGTGAAAAGAGCCCATATGTGGGATCTGTGTTGCTACACTCTGCTAAGGCAGAGTTTGGTTTCTGATGTTCAGCATATGACAGCTTCTGAGCCTCACATGACAGTCAAGCAAAGGCTCCATTGTGTACAACTGAATCAAGGTGCTCGGATCCTCCCCAGCTTCATAGTGGCTGCGCACACACTCTGCTGTAGAGTTCGCTGCAGCCCTGGGGCCTCAAGCATATCTCTGCCTTGGATGATGGAAAACTTTAATAACACGTGCAAAATTAATTTGGACCTTCTCCTAACACAAGTCTTTGAAGTCAGTGGGAAGCACTAAGGATTTTTGGCATGCCAGCTCTTCATTACTGTGTATTCAGCTACTATACCTATTGATTTCAGTTGATGTGAGTCACTGTTGTTTCTTTTAATATGTAAAAGCCATATGTATTTGTTATTTCTTGGTGAGAAGCCTCTCACCTCTCAGTTGTGACGAAAGGTGCTATGCAAAAAGAATAAATTGGTAGTGTAGCTCTTTGTGCCTGCTAAGATAAGACAGTAGCCATATGGCTCCAGTGCTGAGCGCTGAGAAAGCAGCTGAGAGCTGGGAGGTTCGGCAGCGTTTGTTTGTTTCTTTGATTTGCTTTTATTAGACACTTCTTTTAATTATTTCATTTTTTCCTCTGCTCATTTAGACCCAAGACCTTGTGGTTCTGTATGTAATTGTGCTAGCCTTTATTGAGGAGAAATCATACAGTAGTCTATAAGAGCATAGGAAAGGTTCCTGGGGTCGTCAAGGGCAGCCACAGCCTGCCTTGTGTTTTCTAATGACATTCACGGATTTACTGAATTCCCTTTTCAGTTAGGCTCCTTGTGCTGCCTATTACTTCTACTAGAAATTTGCCTGAACAATTCACTCCTTTGGAAAGCTCCTCATTTTCTGTGCAAGCTTATTTCTGGCCATGTTTTCCTTCTCTTTGTTTGTGTGCCAAGGACTACACTATCTTTTAGTGTAAATAGCTTTTCTTTTGAATGTTTATCCCTCTTACCGTAACACACATGCATGTTTGCAAAATATACGTATGTACTTACATGAGCAGAATTTTTTTCTCTAAACTGAACAGAGGAAGCCCTTTTAGTCCTCCTATTAACCTAGAAGGGTTTCTTTCTTTATATTCCAGCTTTAAGCTGTCTTCTTTGACAGTACATGATTGTAATGACACAAAGTATACCTATAGTATTCTACATAAATTGTCATCAAGATCTTATACATTAGAGTTAATATTGCATCTCCCTAAGGAAATATTTGGTTTGCATTGTTGTACAATCATATAAGCTTTTCTAAAATAAAAAATGCACCAATGGTTTATGTTCATCCTGCTTATACATTTCATCAATTCATCTAGTTTATGCAGCTAGTATACCCATATTTACTTCTCAGTCATTTAGAAATGCTGATTGTAATAGTAAATTATAAAGCAAGGTGGATATAATAATAGAGAAGTATGTAATCCAGCACATAACTCATAGAATTGGAGGCTCTAGCACCTGGCCTCAGCAATTTTTTCCCCAAAGACAAAGCATGTAGAAAAGGTCTCTTTCAGCTGCTTTTTGAAAATGTAAATTGTAACTCAGGTTAACAGGTTTTGAATACAATTGTAGAGTTGACATGAACCAACCCAATTCTTACTTCATTAGTTGAAAAGAGAGTTAATAGCTGCATTGTATATAACTTTGAAATACCATGCAGGTCAAAACAAAGGGCATTTTCATCAGTGATCACTCTGCATCAGCATTTCAGTGCAAATATTCAGGAATATTTGTTTTATAGCATGAAAACATATTGGAGATTTACTTATTCTAAATGATGATATTGTATCAGAATCCATTTTTTCTTACTAATAACATCTGCTCAGTCCAATAATGTGTGTAATTGCCATTTTTATAAGACCAACGTACATCTTGAATTTACTTTCCATTTTAACCTTTACCAAATATTATCCATAAACTTAAAAGTGTACAGCTCATTGGCTTGATAGTCACACCAATCTCTGTATTAATTTTGTCCCCTTTGCTTATATTAAATTTGTTAAAATAGGTTTTCATTATGATTTTGAATTATTGTAAATATGGTTTGAGCAGATCCATTAATAACCTTCCATATTTGCATATTATTCTAGTAATGCATTCTTAGCATGAAAAAAATACATAGCTAAAAAAATTGTAATGTACTCAATCCCTCTTCTTCATTCTCTGCCTGTAAGTGTGAAACCCCTGCAAATCAGCATTGTTTAATGTGCTGACCATTTCTTTTGGTGAGAAAGTACATATCAGTGTGCATATATCTAGATAAATAAGAGTAGCTACCCAAAGGACTGGCTATGGATACATTATTTATTATGAGTTACTGATGATCTTATAGCTCATAAGTGACAGAGCAAAACAGAATGACGAGGTGGTATGAAAGCTCATCAATAACCTGAAGCCATAAATAATGTATTTGTCGTCTGCCAATTGAATATATTTTTTATGCATTAGTATTTTTTCCATGTGTTTAATACTTATTTTGGAATGAGATAGGGAATTGCATCATCTAGATTCAAGGAAGTATTTAAAAAATCTCATTTTATTCTGTGGCACACCTTTGTTTTTGTTTAAATTATACTAGAGATGAGCAACTATTCTCAATGAATAATTTATTTGAATATAACCTCCTTTTCTACTATTGGAATATTCAAACAATAAGCCACAACTTATTCTGATTCATATGTTATTAAAATTTTATTTCACAGATGTCTTTTTGAGTTTTTATTTCATGTCTTGACAGTGATTATTTGAAAATGGAGCTAGGTACTCTAATTCTGCTGAAATAAAAGGGATGCTTTTTATCTGGTCCTTGATTAGCTGCAATTGGCCTCATGAATCCCATGGTACTTTGTACCCTGACTGCATGAAAACACAAGCAATTCTTACATGAGCATTTTATGTACAGACATGAAGGTCAGTTTCTGCCAGTTTTCATACATACAACTTTGAAGTTGCTTTCATAGAATATATTGGTCAACTGTGAAAGCTACTGCAAATAAGGAATGAAATAACTTTGTCTAAAATGTCAAACATTTTTCCCTTCCAGGTTTTTAACCAAATTCACCATGAGGCTTCGTGTTTTATATCATCTTCTCTACTCTGTATGATGTGATCTGCCTTTTCCTGATGTTAACCTGCACAGTCCTGAGATGATGATCTTTGGTAGCTGCTTCTTTCACTATGGAGTGTAGGTGAAACTAAATGTTACAGGTGAGTCACAAACAGTTTATGTGCTACAGTACTCCATCTACTCTTATCCCTCTTGTGTTTTCTATAAACACAGACCATTAAACTAATGTGTATGTGAGTGAAACCATAGTCCAGAAATCCCTGTCAAATGGAGATTTATAAACCCAGATGCCTTCCACCTAATTCCAGGCACGTAACTGAGTATCTTAGGTGAGGATCAAGAGATCAGCCTAACTCTCAAATTGTTTATTTCATGATAGACACCAGTTTTTTACTCCCTTTTCAATCAGCACAGAGACAGGAACCACACAAGGACAATTTGGGTAACAAATACTCTGGATTGCTCTTCTAGATCATCTCTCTCACTCTCATTGCTGATCACAGTGAAAGACCAGGAGGCAAAAGCCAGGTTTTATCTAACTGAAATGTGGAGGACACCAGTGAAATAGGCATTTCTAGACAATGATAAATTTTGTCCTAAAGCAGCTCACTGCTAAGGTGGTTAACTGAAGGAGAAATTTCTAAATTGTGGATGGCTGAATGTAGGTAAATGAATCTTGGCTTATGCTAGGTGCCTAAATACGGTGAGGTAATCTACATCGCAGACTTTTTTAATGCAGTAGTATATGTGAGTTTAGATAGTAACCAGGACTCGGTTCTACCTGGAGAAGCAAAATTCCTGTTGCCTTGCTGGGATCAGCTCTGCTACTCACATGGCTTCTGCTTATTAAGGCTTTCACTATGTGTTGCAGGTTAGATACATTCCTGGTCTGAAATCCAGGACAAATTTCTGATTTGATTTTTACTCAAAACCTCAGAACAAGCCTTCAAAGGGAAGTAAAATGGCCCCATGTTGACTCCCTGATCTGGCGGGTATCCTCTTGGTACAAGACGGTTACCAGGCTGTCTTGATAAGCCCCTGCTGCACTGGGGAATTTGTTCACAATTAATATGAAGTAATACAAATGATCTCATAAAAAGGAACTTGTGCATATGCCCCTCTTTCACAGATTCCTGAAAATAGAAGAAGATAGATTTTTGTCATTATATTTTCAGAGAGAATAGCATCTGTGGAATTTCAGAGTTGGACTCCCTGCTAGCACAATTTTCCATCTCTGCCTTGGATTGCCACTGTTTTATTGCAGCTCAAGAATCTGGCCTGTGACTCTTGTACCACTCTGACTTTTGCAATTTCTGTGTGCTCTATATATCCCTATTTTATTAAACCAAACTGAGAAGCAGGCAGGTTTACAGATGCTTTATGTTGACAAAAAGATACAAAGGAGCCAGTACTATTGAAACAAGGTCTGTACCTGATAGTGGCAAAATGTATAAAGGAGTGTATGAAGCGTAAATACATTTAGATTTGACAATAAATCTTTTTATGGCCCTTCTTAGAGCTGGATTCTATTTCAGTGCTCTTATTCACTGGAAGAAAAAATATTTCTTTGGGGAAAAGTTCTGTTCTGAATTCACATTAAGGCTTTGCTCTCTGTTGTGTGATGCAAACTGTTCCCCCTCCATCACCAAAAGAGCTGGGAAGTCAGATAGTCTGAAGTAAAAGCCTGGTCAGTGTATTTTTGAATTAGAGTAACGTGATGGTCAATCCCAACAGTAATTCGATGCAGCTGAAAGATGATGCTTTGAAGAGCCTAAAGCACTTCCTGACACTAAGAGCTTCTACTAGAAGCCCTGCTGTCTTTAAGGACCTTTTCCTTGGAGAAAGCCATTTTAATTAGGCTTTGCTCCAGTTCTCAGACATTACATTTCAGAAAGCTGAAAATAAGTATTTTGAGAATCAGAAGTGCATATGCCACTTCGACGTTTTCTTTATTCATAGCACCGCTGAAAGCCAAACAATTAAAAATATGATAGCAGTAAATATAACTAGTTGCATTATGGGAAGAACTTTCTGATCAGTCATAATTTATTTTTCATGACCCTGTTTATCTGATATTCCCTCCCTCCACTCCCCACTGTCTAACCCTCAAAAGAAAAAGGGTGAAGGAGGGAGGATGGGAGGGAGTTCACAAGCAAATGAACCTCTGCATCTTAAACAGGCTGCAGTTACTGAGGTTACAAATCACCTTAGTCCCCAAGCAACAAGGAGGATGCATCTGCAATCAGCAGCAGTGGGGTTAATAAAAATATGTTCCTCTGTATCTATCTTATTTTATAGATCTCTGTGCCTTTTCAGAATTTCCGTAATGAGCATGTTGTGCCTGTCAGGGGTTGGTTTCCTCAGTGAGACCTTCACAGTCACTTTCATCCCCAAAGTCTCAAACTTCTTGTCAAAACCTATAATTACCTCCCAGAGTCAAATCTGCCATTAATCATTTCAGAAAGAGTTTTGCTAAGCCTTATCACTCAGAGTGCTGAAAATGAGTGAGGACCTCCTGTATCTGTGCCACCTCTCTTGACTGTGTTGTCCTGTTCTGGGAAAATTGAGAATTAACTAAAATAAGCTTTGCTGAAATAACAAGGCTTTCAAACGATTATACTGTATAGTGTGAAGGTAATCTAGATGTCTTTCTTCCTTTTTCACTCCTTCTTTTTCTTTCATCAAAGGCAGACATGCACCTTCTATCCTTTCCTACAATGCAGCTATAACAATTAGAGGGAGCATAATGTGTGAAGTATTTTTTACAGTGTCTATATTTTGCAGAAAAGACCCAGTCAAATGGCTAAAAAGAGGTTTTAATTTTTTTTCCTGTTCGCCTATAAAAAGTCAAGGTAAAAGTTGTTATCAATGTTCAATATTCCAGGGAGCAGAAAGGAATGTATATAGGAAAAAAAAATAAAATGCATCTTTAATCAGATGTGATTCTTCTTTTTCTTTTCTTTTTTTTTTCTCTGTTCTTTTTCATCTCCATATTTCACCTTCTTCACTTAGGAAAAAAATTGTGGGAGAAAAAGAAAGAAGAAATGCTGATTTTTTTTAAAAAAAACCTCACAAAAGCTCCAGAAAATTACAAGAAATAAACATTTTACTTTGCTTTTTAGGAAAAAAAGTTTGTACTTGCAAACAGTAATATATATTTGTTCCAAGGTGTCAGGTAGCCTGAATATTAACAGCAAAATAAACACACAGCTATTTTAATGAGTATAAAAGCAGACAAAAACCTCCTTCCCTGTATCCTTAACCCAAATGTATGCATTGAATTAAAATCACTAAGAAACAGAGTTTCAAGGACAGTAATGTTTTGGTATTATAAGTATTCATCTATTCAATGTGGATAATTTACCAGCATAGGTAAATGAACAATGTGGACAATTAATGCCCTTTTCAGGACGTGTGCAGACTAAGAGCTCCGTGGTCATGTCTACATCACGATCATTGTGTGAACAAAGGCCAGTCATAAAAAGGAGGAGTCCTGATGACTTTCCCTTACCTAGCATTTTTCTCAGTACCTGGCAAATTTATTTCATATAAATAGGATAGATTAAAGGCTAAATTCAGGGTTTGGGGTTTTTTTTAAGTTTGGTTATCTTTTTTCTTCCTTGTTTTTTTCTGGAAGAAGTGAGCTAAGCTTCATGGAAGATTATTCTATTTGAGACATATATCATGGGGTTTTTTTTTCAATATATTTGAGACTACTATCAGCATTCTCGTTGGTAAAACCAAAATAAAATGAAAAGGTGTGATGGAGAAACAGTGGTAGAGCATGGATGATCAAGCTCTAGAATAGGAAAAAGAAAAAAAAGCTGGCTATCCATCCAGGCTCTGGTGCTCCTCTCCAGGCAGTGCTGTGCCCCTGTGCGCCGTCAGGGGAAGAGCTGAGTTCGATACAAAAGCACAAAATTGGTTTTGGTGAGTCATTGTGACAAAGTTTGGGTTCAAAGAAACAAGTTGACACATTTCTGGGTCTGCTCTGTTTGTACAGATGCTAGTCTGGCAACGTCATAGTTGAGGGCAGCTATGAGTCTCAGTAGTGCCCTGTGTAGCTGAACACTGGGATTGGGAGAATATGCTTTGGATGAGAGCTAGTTTCTCAAGGGCCACAATCATAAATCTTTCCCTAGGTTTTCTGTACTCAAACTTTAGCCTTTAGAGACAAATGCAATTGTAACCCATATATTCATCTTGTCCTGCATGGGATTTCCCAAGTGGTGGGTTCCCAATGTTGAAATTCCCTGAGTGTATTTCTAAGCTGTTCTTTTCCCTAGCTATAAAAGCTAGGGTGGTACCGTCAGTTTTGGACATCTGGATGGTAATGTGGATGATCTGGTAGTTCCATGAAATTCAGAAATCATCTGAAGTTTTATTTTCAAATCCATGGCTGTCACTGGATTCTAAAACACTAGTTAGAAAAAATAATATATAAAACTTCACCATCCAAATGGTTGAAGCTTTTTTAGCCATTTGTAGGTAACTCAGAGGGAGGGGATGTATACAACAAAGGAAGAAAAGAAGAGTATTATGTCATGAACCAAGATAGACACTATGGAAGTTCTGCTAGAATAGAGCTAGCTGATTTGTGTTTAGATAACCATTGAAGTAACAAGTGTAAGGCTAATTGGAAAATGATTATTCAGCAGAGGCCAAATGCTAGTGAAGATAATGAGAAGGTTGATTAGTGAGTTGAGAGAAATTAGAAGGATGAACCTGCTGCAGTTTATTGTGATTCCTGAAATGAATATCACATGGGAAATATGCAATTGGAAATATTAAAAAAAATCATGTGTAGAATTGTGTCTGCAAAAATAAAAGGGAGTATAAAATTATTTGCTCTTATTAGCTGATGACAGGTGAAGTAAAAAAAGAAAAAAGTTTTCATTTAGGAAAGAATCATGGATATGCTCAGGGATCACAGGGTACATAATTCCAACCGTTTATATCAACCTCTGAAATTTGTCTCATTCTGTGTTGAATCCGACACAAAGACCCTTTATTTTGTTCAGGTTTTTCATCCTACTTATCCAGCTAACTTCCCTGTAATTCCAACTGTCTTTGCAGTCTTCCACTGCCTGAGATGGTTCTCAGTTACTGCCTCACTTCAGTGACTGGAATATTTTTCTTTCTGCTGGTATTTCTCCCTCCATACCTCAACTCCCTCAGAGGTGCACTGCACCCTGAGAGCTGCATCCCCATTTTCTGGGACCTAAAATCTAATCAGACTCTTTTCTGATCTCTGTTTCTCTGTCTGTCTGGTCTACCAAGACCCATTTTCCACTTGAAAGGGTAAGCAGATATCCATCTCTGCCAACTGCATTTGTACTGACAGTTAGGGAGAATCATGAGCCTGTGACTACAAACCCAGTAACTTGACTAAGGTTAGGCAGACTTTAGTATGGCTAGTAAATTAAATTCTGAAGCAGTTATTAACATTTTTTCTGTTGTGTGTATGCATCAGGCCAATATTTTTCTGTGCACTTATATTATGCTTTTATATTTTGTATATATTTTGTATGTATATTTATATATTTTATATATTTATAATTTTATAAGTAGGATACATTTTTAAATAATTTTATAAAGATATATCTTACAATATGAAGAATATAGAAACTGCCAAAGGGTTAAGTAAATTAAAAGAGTAGCTAAGAGAACTGGTTAGGCAGAACGTTGATTTGCGAAAAGAAATATTATGGCTGACATAGAAATCTGTATAGAAATTAGAGCCATAAAATGGTAAGTTGATTCTAAGATGCTACAGAGAGAGTTTTCATCTCTAGGGTAGTTAAGAGAAAATAACACAGAATCAGCAAATGTTTTTATACATTGGAGAATCCTATAACAAGGCAGGATATTTGATCCTGGCAGAGTTTTAATTACTCAGATGTTGATTTGGATGCCACTCAACACAAAAATGAAGAGGAGGAACACATTTTGAGAGGTGTTTCAGGATTACTTTCTTCTATGGCTTATTGAAGCATTCAGATGTTTAGAGGCTATTTTGGACCAAGTCCTAGGAAATATACCAAGTATGATTAATGGGACTGAAGCAAAGAAACACCCAGGACATTACAATATCATTACTTCAAAATATTCTTGGGGGCTGGTGGAAGCAAAGTGAACATTCTGGATCACAGGAAAGCTGACTTAGAGAAAACATAAAATGCCCTAACAGATTTTGCTTAGTATTATAGTGGTCAAGATTATATTATTTATTTTTAATCTAGTGGAGAGTCTAGGAAATGTTTTAGAAACAGTTGGTGATGCAATTAAAATCCATCCTGGTTCAGTCTAGAGGGAAAAAAGGCAACAGATGCAAGTTTGTTTAAGTGGCAATGTAAAAATAATTATAAACAGAAGGCTTCTTTAAAAATATATACAAAAAGTAGTGAGGGGTCGATTGGGAAATCTTTAAAAATAAGCATAAGCAAGTCAAGAACATAATTAGCAGTACTGAATGTTGAATCATAAAGGGTATTTCAAATAACAAAGGATTCTGCTACTATATTTGCAGTAAATGAAAAATAAAATAGGGAAGTGATCTATTTAAAATGGAGATTAGGGAACCAGAAGAAGTCTAACAAAATAACAGATTTCAAGAAGAAAAGGGAGATGGCAAGCTGCTCAGGGCAAGGATTACATTTCCTAATTAAACTAATTCTCAACACTGAATGTTGCATTTAACACATTCAGAGCTCTGCACTACCTGGTAACAGATGCACGAGGAGTAATCTTAACTCCATTTTACAGATGGGGAAGCAGAGGCAGAGATGAGCTAAGGCTGGTGCAGAGAGAATTGGTAGCACTGGTGAAATTAAAAGTATTTCTGATTGAGGACTCCCTGCTTCTCTGGTCCCATTCTTATAGGATTACCAAATTCTGATTATAGGCAGGGGGAGATAACATAGCTCATCAGAGGAAGAGAACAGGAAGAAAATCAGTTCTCCGGTTTCACAAACCTTTGCAGTCTGGCACGCACAGCCACAGTGATGCCAGTCATGGTGTAGGTTTCCAACTAACTGGAATAGCTCACAGGAGGGGTCTAGGATTCCTGTAGGAACCAGGAACATGTGGAATAGTTTGGGATATCTGACAAGGCGAGGATATGGTCACACTCACTAGGGGAGAGACCACATGCATGTTCACATCATACAGAACCCAACCTGTATGCCTAGGCTGCAAGCAGGATTCCTTCCTTCCTTCTGTCCTTCTATCACTGGCTGACTTGTACAGTCCAAGAGAAAAAATTTGGGCCCTAGCTTGTAAAACACATATATGACTTCAAATAATGAATATTTCCAGCAGTGTCAAAAAGACCACTCAACTACTTGAAGTTAAGAACAAGTTTATGTTATTAAATGATTCAGGGCCATGGTCTTCATGATGTAGACCTGAACATAAAGGAAAATTTCTAGCATCTTGAGGAAAGCGAAATACTATAGTATAGTATTCACTATAGTGAATAGTTCATAGCTATGACAGTTCGAGAAAATGAAGACAGAAACAGATGAAACCTTTTGGAAATTACTTCCCAAGTTCCTTGATGAGAGCACTAGAAACTTATAATGTCATTAGTCTGAACTAGGTCTGTGGCATCAATTATGGAAAAATATTAGCAAAAATGTGTAGGGTTATTGATGGAGCATGCTGTAGTATTTAATTTCTTTAGAGACAAGTAACATAAATTTATGAGAATCTGGTATTGCTTAATTCAATTGTCATTTTTCCCCCTGTTTTTATTATGTGGTATTGTCTGCATTCATTATAAAAAGAACTGACATAATTTTATTTTTTTAGTGTATACTATTTTCACTCTTGACAGTGATTAATTTCATGAAAGACTTATCTTGGTGAAGAAGGCAAATACATTCTTATCCTTTAAAGACTGAGTCTGTTCCCACCATTTCATGAGGTGATGCTTCTAGATGTATGGCTTGGGCTTGCTTCTTCCTCTGTTCTGGCTGTGTCAGAGAGTCAAGGTAAGCTGCCCCTCCTGGGGGGCTGTTCACAGACACAGCTTGACTCCTCATGTCAGATGCTGCTGAAACACATTGCTCCTGGCTCTGACATATTACACATCACTTTTGAGAGCTAGAATGAAGCTTTCAGGTCAATTATTTTTCATCAGTTAGTGCTGCTTTTTTATGTGATGATTTCATGGTTTTCGAATTGCTCAAATAGTTTCTAGAAAATAGCAGGCAATAGGTCATTACTGAAGGAGCACTAGGACCAGTCAAATGGAAGTATCCAAACAAATATGGCAAGATAATTCAGATTTTGAGACAGATTTTGCTTGTAATCAACTTTATGATGTATTTCTCTTTTTCAGTTCATTTCTTTCCTTCTCTTCAGTAAAATTCCTAAAAGCCTGATGATATGGTTTCGAATCATAAAATCATAGAACCATTTGGGTTGGAAAAGACCTTTAACATCATTGAGTAACCATTAACCTAACTCTACTAACCTAGCTCTAGCAAGCCCATCATTAAACCATGTCCCTAAGTACCATATCTGTACAATTTTTAAACACGTCCAGGGATGGTGATTCAACCGCTTCCCTGGGCAGCCTGTGCCAGTGCCTGACAATACTTTCAGTAAAGGATTTTTCCTAATACCCAACCTAAACTTCCCCTGGTGTAACTTGTAGACTTCCTCTTGTCCTATTACTTATTACTTGTGAGAATAGACTGACACCCACCTCACTACAACCTCCTTTCAGGTAGTTGTAGAGAGCACTAACGTCTCCCCTCAGAGTCTTTCCTTCAGACTTAATAGCCACAATTGCCTTAGCCACTTCTCATAAGGTTTGTTTTCCAGACCCTTCACCAGCTTTGTTGCCCTTCTTTGGACATGCTCCAGCACCTCAATGTCCTTCTTGTAGTGAGGAGCCCAAAACTGAATACGGTATTTGAGGTGTGGCCTCACCAGTGCTGAGTACAGGGCAACTTCCCTACTTCTGCTGGCCACGTGATTTCTGATACGAGCCAGAATGCCATTGACTTTCTTGGCCACCCGGGCACACTGCTGGCTTATGTTCAGCTGGCTGTCGACCAACACCCCGAGATCCTTTTCCACCAGGCAGCTTTCCAGCCACTCTTCCGCAGGCCTGTAGCATTGTCTAGGGTTGTTGTGACCCAAGTACAGGACCCGGCATTTGGCCTTGTTGAATCTCACACAGTTGGCCCCAGACCATTGATCCAGCCTGTCCAGGTCCCTCTGTAGAGCCTTTCTACCCTTGAGCAGATCAACATTCCCACTCAACTTGGTGTCCCCTGAAAACTTACTGAGGGTGCACTCTATCCCCTTGTTTAGATCATTGATAAAGATATTAAACAGGAGTAGCCCCAGTACTGACCCCTGGGGAACACCACTTGTGACTGGCTGCCAACTGGATTTAACTCCATTCACCACCACTCTTTGGGCCCAGCTGTCCATCCAGTATTTGACCCAACAGAGTGTACACCCATCTGTCCTCGGCAGACAGATTTTCATAAGAATATTCTGGGGAACAGTGATGAAGGCTTTACTGAAGTTCAGGTAGACAAGATCCACAGCCTTTCCCTCATACACTAGGTGGGTCACCTTGTCATAGAAGATCAGTTTTGTCAAGCAGCACCTGCCTTTCATGAACCCATGCTGACTGGGCCTGATCACCTGGTTGTCCTGTAAATGGTGTATAACGGCATTAGAGATGATTTGTTCCATAACCTTCCCTGGCATCAAGGTCAGACTGACAGGCCTACAGTTCCCCAGATCCTCCTTTTGGCCCTTCTTGTAAATGGGTGTCACATTTGCCAACCTCCTGTCCACTGGAACCCCCCTGGTTAGCCAAGACTGCTGGTAAATGATGGAGAGTGTCTTGGTGAGCACTTCTGCCAGATTTTTCAGAACTCCAGAGTGTAACCCACCCAGACCCATATACTTGTGCATATCCAAGTGATGTAGCAGGTCACTAACCCTTTCCTCTTGGATTATGGAGGTCTTTACTCTGTTCCCCATCACTGTCTTCCAGCTCAGGGGCCTGCATACACAGGGAACAACTAGTCCTACTGTCAAAGACTGAAGCATGGAAGGTATTAAGTAGCTCAGCCTTTTCCTCATCCTTGGTCACTATGTTTCCCCCTACATCTAATAAAGGATGAAGATTCTCACTATTCTTCCTTCTGCTGTGAATGTATTTATAGAAATATTTTTTAGTATCTTTCACCACGGTTGTTAAGTTCTAGCAGAGCTTCACTGCGTCTTTTTAGTCCTCAGAAGTTGCCTGCCCCTTTTTCCAGAGGCCATATACTTTCTTTTTGTTCCTGAGTTCCAGCCAAATCTCTCTGTTCAGTCAGGCCAGTCTTCTTCTCCATTGGCTCATCTTTCGGGACATGGGAATGGCCTGCTCCTGTGTCTCTAAGACTTCCTTCTTGAAGTATGTCCAGCCTTCCTGTACTCCTTTGCCTTTCAGGACTTCCTTCCAAGGGACTCTATTAACCAGTCTCCTAAACAGGCCAAAGTCTGACTGCTGGAAGTCCAAGTTTACACTGGACTTGGTCAAGGGGATTTCTCCAGTCATCAAACAGCAGATTGGTACTGAGGTTTCAGAAGACTTCTGCCTTCACCAGCACTCTCACAAGGTTGTATAGCTAGGTGTAAAGTCTTCTTGGTCAAAGACCAAGCTAAGTGAGCTAAGTGATGGTTGCAGGATGACTGTTAGAGTCACAAGACAGATTCATCTTAAATATTCACTATAGTGACTGGAAAATGAGACTTACAGACTATTACCAAGTTATTTGTTATTCAAATGAACATCTTACTCTTTATTCTTTCTACCTGATACTTTGTTCCCTTTCTCCTAAATTGTTGCTCTTTTGCATGCAGCATCCGGGTTTGTGCCTTGTGAAGGAATATGTTTCAGGAACACATAAAGAGAACATTGAGGTAATTCTGGAAATACAAGGTGATGAGTCAGCCAGTGATTTCACTTGCAAGGGTACTTGTTATTGTTGGAGCCTGGCTTTGCTGCTGAGCACTGCACTAAGCAGTAGCTTACCCATGGAGCTTGTCATTCCACTTGCTTTGTTAATTCCATGTCCTGAGCTTGCACACGTTGTCTCCTAGTTTCTATAATATATTGGTCACTGAGGATACAAAAATCCTTTAATAATGATAAATAGCTACCTTACAAAGGCTTCACGACCCAGTTAGACACTGCACCTCACCCTATCAAATTACATCTAGTGTTAGTAGAGTCTCTTATTAAAATTCTTAAGTAGTTGTGTTTTAGTCATGAGTATGAATTATTGACTGACACACACTGAACTAAAAGGATTTTTGAACCTAATCAAAAAGCAAGTACAGAATATCTCTGAGATGTGAAAATACTTATAATACTCACCTAGTTGTATTCCCATGTAGTGTCTCTAGCTTGAACTGCACCTAGTAGCATCTTCAGGTTTTGTTAGTATGGGTTACCTCTTATTCCATATGACTGATGAACACAGGCCAGTCGTATTGCTTGTCATTCTAGCACAGCTTACTACTGGTAACACATCTGTAAACAAAGTAAATTTTAGGGAATGGATTGCAATAGGATCAGAAGCTGTCATGTTACTGGTCCAAACAGATGGAAATGTCATCTGACTTATTAGGTTAGAACACCAAAATTACTACTTTTTTATTAGCATCCAAGAAGTTTGCAACATTTTTGTCTTCAGAAAACTTCATAATGGTGAGTATGGTATCCCCTCTTCCCCTTAGTATCTGAAGCTGCCACAAGTAGGTTAAAATGCATGCTTGCGTGTGTAAGAGGAAATGGATGACAAACAAATAATAACAGCTATAGGATATTGAAGACAGAAGTGACAAAAAAGGGTTTTTATTATTTAATGGTCCTTGAATTTCCTACTGCATGTAATGGCACTGGAAAAGACGAGCAAGCTATAGAGACATCTCCATAGGGAAATGCTATTGTTTGCAGTATAGGCTACTGGCCAGACTTCTGCTTGTTCACTGTATTTGGTTTCAGTGACCTTTTCAAACAAAGAGTAGTGCCCTGCTGAAGGTACAGAGCACAATGTCAATTCAAAGTATAATTCAAAGTGATGGGAAGAAGATGTTCTTTATGGTATATAATAAATTACAGGACTATCCCTGGGTGGCTATATTGTGCATAGTTATATTTATGATGCAGCCAAAGTCCCTGACATATATGTTTGTGGAGCACTTTTTAGGAAGAAGCAATTTTCTAACTAAATGGAAATTACTCTTCTAGGAAAAGACTGAAGGAAAAATATAAATTAAGCTTCCTTTTTTATTCTTCATTAGATAAAGTATCTCACAGCTGAACATTGTTAAGCCGGTTTTCCAAAAAGAGATTCATAGGTTTTAGGCTCCTGACGGAGGAATGTCATTAAACACATTGTTTAACTTGAAGCACGTGAGTTGAATTTTGAATTCAGTAGGTTTAGCTGAAGTTGTATATTTACTTAAGTGCATGGCTGGACTGGGACCAAAGCTCTGTAGGGCAGGATTTGTAACTTCCTGTTGTTGATATTACTGCAGTGCAAATAGTAAGTAGTAGTAGTTATTGTGTTGTTTCACAGTCATTATTAAAAATAAAATTTTATGTAGCTTGTTGGCTCATTTGGTTAAAGAGTATCTTTTAATACTGAACTGCACTCACAGTGGGACTTCTGCAGCTCAGAGTCAGTTTATGCATGTATGATGACTACTTGTTTAGGATTTTGTTTGAGCCACCCTCTTTCAAGGAAATTAATAAAAAAATGACTAGCCAAAGGGGTATATTGAAGGGTAAATTCTGAAAATTAACTGATTGTGTTTTTGTAGTAAAGTTATGTCCTGCAATTACTTACCAACAGTTCAGCGCTTATTCTGCTTCCCTGGGGAATGGCTTAGTGTAAAAAACAACAATATATGTGACAATCACTAATTACTGTCGATTAATAAAACAATTAACAATTAAATCAAACATGCTAACAATTTTGCTTGGCTGATCCTTCATATGTAAGCATGGTGCAAGTGGATATTCCATCCAATGTGCCCCCATGTTTGGGATAGTCAGTTGCAGTAGCAGACATTTTTGGAAAGGGAAATTCTATTTGATTAGTTGAAAGTTTGGAATATATATTTATCTAAATACAACATGAAGGAAGGCTCTCCAAGTAGCTAGTAAATGGAAGGGAAACAAATTTTTGTCAGGATTGTGCATCTGGAAAAAATATTGAGGTAAGAACCATGAGATAAAATTGTGAGCTGCTGACAGCTTTAAAAATTGCCCTAATTGAGAAAGAGACTGTGAGGCACATCTAACTGTTGCTTGGACCTTGAAAGAACTGGCACTCAATCTTCTAATTCCATATTATGGAGTGAACCTGCAGCGTTTGTGACCTTGCAAAATCAGTTTGAGCCTAGCTGACTTTTAAAGCCTTAAATCAAGATCCTAACAGAATGAGATGATCCTTGTAAGAATGATAACTAAATGAAATCTAGTTGGCTCTTGAAATGACTTGGACAAACTCTGGCAATGGAAATGTCAATCACATGCCTTCTGTCAAGGTTAAGTCTCAATTTTCCCATGATTCAACAGTCTAGACATCTTGGCAATTGTTTCCAACACAAATACCATAGAAAAACAAGAAATTTCTGTTAATAGCTAGTGTGAGGTGATTTGAAATAGGTTTTTTAGCTTTACTTGGGAAGTAAGAGTTAGAAAAAGAGGAGAAAGTGGTTGCTTTGGAGAGTAACAAGTCTCCAGACATATGGATCCAAAATACTTCTCTGCTTGCTCATATATTTGAAATGCAGAGCCAAGTCAGAAGACTGTATCTCCCAGCTAAAACTGCTTTAAGGTGAACAATGCTTTATAAATGCTTTAAGGTGAACCTGCTTATTCAGGGCTCCAGGTAAAATGTCTTTTTCAAATCCTTACCATAAATTCCAAAAATCACATTCACCCCACTAATATTTTGTTCCATATTTCCTCATTTTTTTTTTAATTAGACATGGTAATTTTTAAAATAGGAAAACGTGAGAACTTTTGCTGATTTACAAGGAGAGTATATTAATAGACTACCGTTGCTGTTCACCCCAAGTCTATACAGTATTCTAGTATTTCTAGAACACTGACATCTGTCACTTGTTTCTGTGAGGCAATTGCGTGTTTTCTTCCTCATCTTCCTGGACATAGCTGGAATGCTATAACTAAAACCACCTTTCTCTTAAATGAAATGAAATTACAACACAAAAGTTCCTGGCTGGACTCCAAACTTAATTTAATTGAAGCATGACATTGTCTTTCATTACAAGCAAAAACAGAGAAGAACTTAGGACTCATTCCGATGCCATGGCACCTAGTTTTAAAGCACTTATTTATCTTAGTTAAGAATTGTAGGTAATAGAAGTAAGCAATATGTTTATTGGAAACTTTTAAATTGCTATTTCAGAGATGGATTTGATATTAGATATGTTTTCACACTGAGTGGGGAATAAAGTTCCCTTGCAGCTTTTTACAGAACTGGAAGGGAACTTGTACCATAATATCCTGCAATTCCTAAACTTGTAGAGGTTCATTAGTTCCTAACAAGGGTTTTTACTTTCACCAGCCAGACTCCTCTCAGCACTACAGATCCAGGTTCCACACCCTAACCTACTATTCTGTCTGTTCCCTGCCACTTCTACCACTTCTCTACCATATACCTTTTAATCTTTACAATACTCACACAAATGGAGAGCTTAAATTATTTGAGCCTTTCTTGGGTAACAGCTGGCCAGCGTGGATCTTTATTGTTCCTTCCCATATCTCAGCTAGGCATGTCACAGATGCAGCACCTTCCCAGAAATATGCTTCTCTCCCATTTCCTTCCTCCCTTGCAATTTCATGTTGATGCCCTATAGAGAATATTTCCAGGGAATGCTTTTAAACCCTTTGCTGCTCTGCTTCCACTTCTTTGCTAAATCTGTTCTAAGCAGATCAAATCTGATAGATAACTGATGTTATAGAAGGAACTCTGCTGGAGTTTTCTGAGAGGCAGAATGCAGTGCAGATCTGTACGAAAATAGAAAATCTGCAAGGCAGTTTTGCTGGGTTCAAAATCGTTTTGTCTGTAATATCTTTTTAAGTATCTGTACAAAGATTTCTGTTGGGCCATTTGATCTGGGATGAGAAGTAGCAGAGACGGTTCAGTGAATTTGTTCTCTTTAGGAACGCTTGATTGAGAACTCTTCACAAAATAGACTATGTTTTGTGTTTCTTGGTACCTATACACTGTTGTGTTTGTTGCTTCCCTCTCATTCACAGCAGAAGGTGACTTTGTCATTTGTTTTCCAGGATTTGGAACGTGTGCTATGCCTTCTGGAATAAACAACAACTGCAAAAGATTATTGATACACCACAAAACCGAGCCTTTCAATTTTGAGACTAATACTTCCACCACTGTCATGGAATAAGAATGAGATCTTCTTTAGGAGGTTAATTTTTTGTTTTGTAACATTTGTGCAAAACCTTATTCCAGCTGGGATGTATTTGAAAAAGCCACCAAATGCATTAAAAATGAAGAAACCCCCCAAGATTCAAGAGTACATCACAGACAGCAAAAAGTACCCGAGTTGCTCAAAAGATGGATGAATCCTAGAACAAAACAAATAGCTAGATTTTGTGAAAATAAACCAGTGTTTCCAATACCCTTCTCATCCTTGGAAGAACTATATGTTTATATCTGTGCTACTAAACTGAATGTGAACAGGAGGGTTTCCTGGGCATAGATGCCAGCTTTCAGAGAATGATCCAAGTCTTTGCTTAAAATGCCTTATCCCTCACACCAAGATTTGCTGCATGCAAGCTGTCTACCAATACAGGCTCTGGAAGGACCTAATTCCTCAGCTGTACCCGAGAATTGCTTGGAAAAGAATAAGGGGAACATTGACGGAAGGTAAGCTGTCTCTTCTAACAGTATAACAGTATTAAACACCAAATTCCTGTTCAGAAGTAGTGCTTTATTTTGAAATCTATCTATCTATCTATCTATCTATCTATCTATCTTCTCTGGTTACAGATGACAAAGACAGCCACTGCTTTTCTTCACCTGCCACTAAACCAACAGAACTTCTCTCTTTACCTGGGAGAGCAGTTTCCTCACTAAAACAGGACCTTAAACCTTAGAAAAAAGTAATTTTCTCTACCTAATTTGAAGATAAATAAACTCACTATAAAATGAGGATGAATTAACATCTTGCTGGAATTCCTCATAGAAATTATGCAGAGCTGGAATGAATCTCCTATAGGTTTATGGAGAAAAAACAATTTTCAAAGTGGTATTTTCAGTGTTGGATTCCTTATCTTTTACCTGATGGTGTATGTAATATGTATGCTGAATTATGCTGGTTAGTTTATTTCCTGCTGTAGATGCTGGCACAGAGTTAGATCAGGATGACCAACATGCAATTCTTGAATTGCATGCAGCTTATGAACTTCTTCAATTGCTGCTCTTTAGTTAACTGCTCTCAGAGATCATCTGAAACAGTTGTCTGTCTCTGGTTGGGTCATAAGATGTCTTGGCAGGGAGAACAGGTACACAAAAAACTTTTCATCTTTCCCGTGTGCAACAATACAAGACACTGTCATGATGGTTGGCATTGTACATCATCCCTGCCTCTCCCTTTAGAGAATAAAATATTAAGAACTGGATAGGAGGGGCAAAGAGCCAGCATGATCTCCAAAGCATTGCTTAACTTCATTCTAAATATAGATGCTCTACATTTCCATATGGGCTGGGGTTTCTGACACTTTTAAAAAGATAGAATTAAATTCATAATATTACATTTTGTCTCACTATTTTGTGCTCTTTCTGTATTAATTCTGATCTCCTTAGTGAAAATATGATTTCAGCAGATATTGGAATGTATCATTTTTCAAACACTAGTTATTTCAGTAAATTAAAAATATTGATCATATGTCAGTTTTAAAAAAGAAGAACAAAAAATAGAAATGAACATGACTTCAGTTTCAAATGCTTTAAACTAAAAAAAGAAAATATATTTATTCCCTAGCACTAGTTCTAAATACTCAAAGCAATGAAACACTTATCAACACCCCTGGGAATATTCTTTGCAGCTGAATCAATCTTATTCTCAAGTGTTTTCCTGAAGTTCAGTGTAATTTATCCTTTTCTTAATATCATTCTAGAACTCCTATATATCTTCAATCTGCTTTTGAAGTATTTGTCATGAGTGTTCAGATACAACCATTACTAGGTCCCTTTTTTGATCATAAAAAACATATTCCATGCAAATCAAATCTTCCATTAGAGTCTGGTTAATGTTGATGTTGTTAGCTTTGGATTAGACCCCAAAAGACCACTGTGAATTGAGTGAGTAAGTGAAGAGGAGTGAAATTCTGTACAAAAATACATTTTCTCATTTTTTTGTTCCTGAAAATTTTGAGAGAAATTATTTGTAAGCTCCTGGGCCAGTGTTCTCAGATAAAGCACAACCTCATCCTCAAGCAGAGGATGACAGTAAAGTAGTGTGAATATCTCTTGATTACATTGAATCTGTTTTATTGAAAACCAGTTAAATCTGTGTTCTGCTGGTGTCTTAAATCTGAGTAAATTTTAAAGTTTCATGCTATAGGATTCAAATATCTTTGAGATTGCCATCTACGTAGATTGTTTTAAGTTTAAAACTTTTTGCACCCAGAATGAAAATAATCCAATATTAGATCTCATCTTGACTAAGAATCTTTTATCTTAAAGTAGAAAGAACATCGTAAACAAAGTCTTACAGAGTTAAAATTCAAGAAACTGAGTCACAGTGGTTATCCCATTGTAAATGAGCTACCAAGAGAAATTATGGCCAAAAAAGACCAATGAGATTGTTTAGAGCAGAAACCTGGGAAAATGATGAGCAGTATAGGTTTCCTATCAATGAAAATAAATATTTGTATTGTTTGGCATTCCCTAACAATTTCTATCAGGAATTTAAGGGACATAACTTTGTTCACATTTGGCTATTCAACTAAAAGTAGAAATCGATACAGTCCACTGTATTGATTCACAGATAGATGTGATTCCAGGTCTTTAATTAGAAAGCTTTAAACATCTAATACTGAGCACAATTTGTGTGGTTGCCATAACAGCAAAGTAAAAAATGGTATGGAAAATGGAAACTCAATGTGTTTCCCTATCCAGCTTTTTTAACATGACATCCTGGTAGGGCAGTTTTTTGCCTTTCAACATTTCATAGATGTGGGTTGTGGTATTTTAAAAAATTTCTCTCTCCATCATCTCTCTCTGTCCTCCTCTCCCTCTTTTCCTCTTTTTTTTAAAAAAAAAAACCCACAAAAATGATTAACTACTTATTTGTGCTCAGCAGTCTCAGCAGAAAAATGTGCCTTTAGCATTTTGCAGAATGATTGCAAAAAAAGTGTTCAAGGGAATGTGAGTAAATAATGACAGTCCACAGGCACAAGTGATGCTATGTTTAAGTTTCAAACACTAGAGTGTATCACTCTGATGATGAAGACATATAGAAATATTGATGTATAGAGATATACTGTGATGCACTAACAGTTTGTTTTCAAACGCATCTCAGCTACTTCAAGAAATCAAAATGTAGCGGTTGTTCAAAAGAAGAGTGAGAAGTCTCCATACCATTCATAGTACATATGAAGCAAATGTCATTATGAAAACTTCATTAATATGTAAATTACAACATTTTGATTAGCACTTGCAGACCCTTTTTGTTAAGAAAAGAGATGGAAGGAGCTAACCAGATTGCAATAATTTACATAATAACTCAGTGGTGGCAATGCAACCAAGAAGAGAACCTAAGTAAGGCTATAATGTCTTTTTTTAACAACTTAACACAGTGTTAAAACACATTGTACAAAAGGAAGAAAAATTTTTTACTTTAAACTGACAAATTCTTTCAGGGAGTAGTGGGATATATTAAAGATATGCTGGAGCTTATTTGAAAATTATAGGATATACATTTGTTCAACAAAGGAATACAAATATTTTTGATCATTCTACAGAGGTCTGAAGCCAAATGAAGAGTAGCTTTTGTAACTTGGTTTTATTGTTTGTTTCCCTACAGTAATTTTGCAATGTGTCAGATCCTACCCCTTTGGAAAACACTGAAAATTTGTCCATTTACTTCAATAGCCTCAAGATTTATTTCTGTGTTCTTAGTTTTCAATCTGGAGTACGTCAACAGAACATGTAAATTTCTCACTCAGATCATCAAATCACAGTGTCTTAACTGCATAAGATGGCATTTGAATTTCTAAATTCTGATATAAGCATCTAGATATGCTCTTTTCTGGTGAGATCTAGCAGTGGGATTTATAGGTATACTAGATTTTGAGTTGCTTGAGCAATATAAGAAATCTAGTAAATTATGTTATTACTTATTACTTCAGATATTCAGGACAATAAGTTGGTGAAGTCTCTCTTTAATCATTAGCATTTTGGTTCTTTTATTTTTGATCATTTGTATGATATTTCAATATTTTGACACCCTAAACGGAGCTCAATAGCAGTCATGTTTGCTCAGCTCCTTGGGCCACTGACTGTCAAGAGACAGTAGAGAACCTACAGCTGGCTTACAAGAGTGTGGCTTTTTTAGTGGTAACCCAGAAGATGGCTAGTAACAGAAGAAAAGGAAAGAAAATAGTGGGGATTCTGGGGACTTTCATATACTCACCAAAGTTCAGAGACCTCAGGACAAAACAGAAAAAAGAAAAGAAAAGATACTTGAAAAGCAAAGTTCAACAGCTCTGCTTGATGCTGCTTGAAAGTATATTACAGACATCATACTAGATTTATCAGAAAAAATAACTGTGATCATTTAAAATTAGTGAGCTAGGTGTCATTTTCTGTTTGTTACAGTTCCATAGGGATTTTTTTTTCCCCAGCTGGTTTCTATAGAAAGGGCTTCATTATGATGTAACTAAAGCAAATATTGGTCTAAGAGTTAAGAACAACAATACAGTTTTTACCATTAAAAGGATATTCTGTTACACTGGGAAAAGAGTTTCTATGAAACAGTGTGCCCACAGGGAACTTCAGAATAGGAATGGATGAACCTGCAGAGATTTATTTTTTTTGGCTTTGTTAAATCTTTAAAACTTTTATAGACATTTTTAATGTTTTAGAGTCCATTGTAAAAAGCATGAAACTTTTGTCAAACTTTTAAAAGGTATTCAAGATAGAGTTAAAAAAAAGTCCAAAACAACTGGTCATGCTTATAGGAAGGACTGGGCTTTCAGCTGGGAATAATCAGCCTTGTTCCATTGAATTCAATAACCTTACATTGGCTGTCTGGCATTGCAGGCATCTGCAAGAAGGAATCTATCACAAAAGCATCAGCCTCGCTTCAACTAACAAAATATTTTTTGATTTGATGGGATTTTGAATTGACTAATTTGCAACAGATAAGTATCTGGCATATAGGACACATGGAATTACTATTATTATATAAGGTATTATCAACCTTTTAAGACCAGTGAATTTTGACTTGTTTGTGTATCATTAAAGTTTATGCAGTGAATTCCTAACCAGATTAATGGATTCTTTTCAATGGATAATGCTATCGCCTTTTGTTTTTTGAGTATGTTATCAAGTATGTAGCATTTTTAGCCCCCTTAACAGATATGAGCTGCTACATAATAAACAAGTCTTGATCACTGGAATTTGATCAATGTGTTTACAGAAAACCATCACTGAGTCCCCTATTGCACCTTCTTGAATGCAATAGTTCCTAAAAAGATGAACGACTGAAGCCAAACAGTAGTTGGTGACACAGAGTGCCTGTTACCATCGCCTCCTAAGCAGGAGGTGACCAGACCTTTTAGTTGTCTGGCCTAGAGCCTCTGGTTTGCCTGAACTGTACTTCATGCAGTTTCAGAACAGAAAATATGACATTTCAGTTATCTTTCTGCTCCTTCTTTCAGGACCTGTCAGGTGCCAGTTAAATCTTTGCCATAAAACATTTATCCTCAAGCTTGCCTGTTTTATGACCAGCAACCTATAGCTGTTGGGGCCATTCAGTTATCAAGAGACTAGGAACTTCAGTATGCTGGACACAAAACAATATCTTTCTCTCAGTTGCATTCATGTTGGCAAAGTGGATGTTTTAGGAGTTATTGTGCTATTTGTATATGCAAAGGGAGAATACTCTAATGAGCGACTGGGATGAATCAGACTTGCTAATCAAGTCTGCTGTCCACATTGCCAGAGGGGCTGCTTCATGATAGCATAAATAGTCCTGCTAGCCATTATGTGTGTGCAAGAGAAGTGGCTGGGATTGTGTTAGCATTTTCTTTGTAATAGAGCTAGAACAGTTTTGAAGTGAATTGCAGATCATCCTACCTTCCCAGGCATCAGTTTGGTTCACAGGGTTAGTCTGCTGTGTGCAAACTTGAATCCTTTCAAGGGAAACTAAGCTGGAATTTCTCATCCTGCTGTGCACCAAGTGTGCCCCAACCCTGGTGGAGAACACGGGGTGCAACACAATGACTGGTTCACAATAGCACAAGGACATCCTGTGCACGCCAAGCATGCACATGTCATTTGAAGATTTACAAACCAATGAAAGCTCCTGCAATGTTCAGAACAGCTCTTTTACGGTATGCTAAGACCCATAAGACATATGCTCCTTTGCATTTGCAGTCAGTCGTATAGCCTTCTCTTTGTTCAAGATCCTCCTCCTTCTTTAACTGCTTTATTTTCAGTTGCCGAGTTCTTTTTATATTCTATCACTGTTTTAAATCACCTTTATTCCTGCTCACCATGTAAATGGCACCACTTCTCCCTTTATTCTCACAGAAGTTGCAGAAATGTGCTTCAGTGACACTGACATCAGCCTGTGCCCTAAAGGGCCAGAACTTTTTTCTGATGGCACAATAAGGTTTCATTATTAGCAATTCAAGCAATCCACAAACCTCATGACTGCAAGAACATGCACTCTGTCTGTTCACTCACAGTATTGCCCCACAGTAGTAGAAGAAAGATTTCATCTACCCTTAACAAAGCCTTTGTTTGGACATGGAATGAACTCAGAGTAAGAAGGGAGAATGTGAAGAAGGCACCAGAAATGAGCAGGAAGAGAAATAATGCTTGTGGTTGCATGTAAGACGTTACAGGCAATTGTGGGGGGAGCAGTGACATGATTCAATGTCCTGCATGAAACAGTCAAGAAAACCATACAAGGCTTCCTAGACTTGCCTATATAGGGACCTACATCCAAGAAAGCCAGGATTTTGGGATCTCTTTGCTGTCAGCATCATCTGTGTGTGGATTTTTGGCCTATTGGAACAGCCTAATCTGGCCTGAAGTACACCCCAAAACATATGTGCTGCAAATATAAGGGTTTCATTACCTACCAGTCTATTAATCTGCTCCTTTTCCATCAAACTGCTTGAACTTGGCATTAAGTGACTTGTTTTCATGTCCTTCCCTATAAGGATTTTTTAGGAAGACCTGGCTAGTCGCAGAGGATGGCACACAGGATGATCCCAGACTCACACCTATCACACCACTTTCTGTATCTCACTCAGGCCCCTCTGCCCCCCTGGGTATTCAGTGCACAAAATTTGTCCGTTCCATGCATTTCACATACCCATACTAATTTTTATGATGGACCTTCAAGTGGGATACTTTCAGTTTTCCAGTTTTGAGTGGCACTGCTCTAAAATTCTCATCAGCAAGCTGAGCTGGCACATCCTCCTGTAAGAGGCCATGAAAGCTCTTGCAGACATAAATGCCTCTTCCTTCCCCCTACACACTTCCAGTTCTGGGGTAGTTTGAGGCAGGAGCCTCCTGGCCCTGTCTAGCATTCTCTGATCCTGAGATGTTCTAGCTATTTTAGGGATACTTCTTTGCAATGTGACAGGGATGACAACCTTTTGCATTTCTGTTCTGATAACATGATACTTCTGGTTGTGCCTGTGGCAGGGCATGCCAAGAGGATGCACAAGGATGCAAGACCTGTTAGTGTCATAGGACAAGGCTCTACAGTAGGAGAAAACCCCAGTGCAAACCTATCTATACTGCCCATCTGAGCAGTGCCTGAACTGATCTAGCCATGGTGCCATGCCTGGTGTTTAGCTGGTGAGAGGAACCTATCTTTTTTTCTCCAGAAGGGATCCCACAGCAGTGCACTGAGGCTGGTCACAGCAACAAGGCACTGAAATGAAACAAAGAGTAATCTGAATTGACAGTGTAAGTTCAACCAATGTGTCTGCTAGCTGTGACCCAGGGGGATTTCTTTGAGACACACAGATGGTGCAAATGCAGTGAGAATAAGAGTAAATTAAATGTGCTTAGTCGGCTCTTAATTTCTAAGTTCAAGTATTTTATATAATTATTTTCACTAAGAAAATTCATTGTAATCTCAGCAATGAATGTCCTGAATTTTAGCTGACTTTATTTTCTGTTCTTGAAATATTACATTAATTCCCTTTCCCCTCCCCACCCCACAATACCAATATATTTACAGCAATCAAGGTATAATGAGAGGGTCTTAATTGTTTCCCTTTCAGTGTAGGAAATTATTCTTGGTCCTCTATTTTCATTGTGAAACTTGAAAAAGCCTATCTATATTAATTGTAGGGTTGTTTCATATATAAATATAATGCTGATTATGCTGTTGAAATATTTTCAACATCTCAAAAGCCATTGTACCATTCAGTCTTTTCAAATGAGGAGCAGGCGCTCATGTGAAAGAAAATTGTGGTGAAGAATACTCAAGAAAAGTCAATGTGTGTGAAAAAACTTAAAGCAATAACTGTGGCCTTGAACACACAGGCAATCATTCACTTGGCCTACAAAGCAATCATTTTGTCCAAGAAGAGAGAAAAATAGGTTGGAGCAACAATTTGTTCCTAAAAAAATTGGAATCAGTTAATCAATTTGCAGTAACTATCTGATTTATTTGTGCAATAACATGACTGACAATTTACAGCATTTTCCAATAAAACTCAAAGCCGTGATTTGCTACAGCCATAAGCTGTTTATTTTATAAAGATGACCTTTAATCTCACTAATGATTGATTAATCAGTATATCATAAATAGAGTTGTGAGAGGTGAAGAAAGATTTGCTTGATGATGACCAATCTTCTGTTCCTAAAGAGCTCTGCAGGTGTGTCCAGCACACAGACAGCTTCATTAAAGACAACAGAGGAGTGAAAGTGGTATGTGGTATAACACTGAGAGAAGATGAAAACAGTAGGATTGCTTAATTTTTGTTCATTCAAAAAAGCCACGATGAACAAAAATAATCCTCTAGTTGTAAAGAGCTAGCCTGTTGCTTTATGACATGCCCTAAATAAGAGGGAGATGAGTGGTTAAGCCCTGGACAGAAGAGAGAATGAGCTGTGGCTGTGATTTCATCATCTTAACCTTCCCCACACTGGGGTGCTAAGTAGTCCATTTGGTAAACACTGGTTTCAGTCGTTCTACCTAATGACTAGAGAGAAAGATTACCAGAGCTTCTCCTACTTGTCTTTTTTTCCACTTCTGCTCCCTGGCCATGCCCTTGGAAGAGTGAATAGCAGGTAAGTATTGCTTATCCTCCTGACTGTTCAGCTAAGTCTGTAGGATCATCCCCCACTCTCTGCAGATGTGTTTTCATTACGAGGCTTCAATGATGTAAATGCTTGTCATCTCTGAAAAGGGCTTTTCCCCTCCTTCATATCCAACTCTCCCCTGTCAGGCTCACCCTCCTGCTGTTTCTCTCAAGCATGGTACAGCACTCAAGTGAGCTTGCAGCAACTGTTCCTAAAAGAAAGGGAAGGAAATATTATGAGGAAAAATAAGTGAATTTGGGTTTTTTTTTTCACTCTGTTTGCAACAGCTCATGTACCTAGCAATTAGGTGAACATCAGAGCCAGTACAAGGAAGGATGAGGGGTGGGGATGGTAAGAATCCTTTCCATGGCAGTGAGCATTCAGTTGACTCAGTTGCAGGTCTGAAATTATATCCACAGTGCCTCTAAGATGCTGGTGGTGTGGTTCCTTTGCTCCTCAGTTGCATCCCCTTTGCTTCCCTTGTGCTTGTGGTCACACAAGCTGTGTTGGCATACTGACATGGGTACCCATGGCCAGCCCCATTAAGGAAGGAGCAAAAGGCTCTGGAGATGTGTATTAATGTTGTATGGGCTTATGCTTGAATAAAATGTGAAAGTGGCTCATCCAAAGTCTTTGGCCCTTTTAAATGTGGGGTTTTTTTGGTTGGAAGTTGCTTGCTCACTTCCAAACTTTATATCATAGATATTTTTTGTAAAGTACTACTAAAACTAAATAAAAATACCTGCTTCCTGGTTTTCACTTGATTTGTAAAGCTGCAAATGACTGTACCAGAACTGTTATAGTGAGGAACCAGGACCATGGTGTATTAAAAATGTTGCTTGTGAGTGACAGCTGAGGAAAGCCTGGAGATAGCTGGAGAGATGGTCTGTGATGTTCATCCAGGGCACTCTCTCATTCCTGAATCATAATTTCTTTATCTGCATGAGTGATGCAAATATCATATTTAATATTTTTTCTACCCCTTAGGCGCTGTCTGTACATGAATAATCTCTAAAATCCCTCCTAGAATGGAGGGAGAAAGAGTGCATGCTGCTGAGCTGGGAAAGGGGATAGCTAGAGCAAGTTCGGAAGGAAAAAAGGCACAGAGGGGTAGTGAAACCCAAACCATGACCTGGCCCATGCTTTTCTCTCTTTCAAAAAGTCCAGCAGGCCATTGAGACCTCTCCAACAACAAGAGCAAGTCTGTGAGATGTCTGATCATTTTTCTTCCCAAACTGATGATATTTCTGCTACTAAGCTTTCATATTGGGCAGATCGATTTTGATGGCACAATCTTTCTAGATTCTGCAGGATTTATAGACACTTTTTCAGTAGCATTTGAGTCTCTGGTGAATGGCTCTGTGCAGCTTTGTTCATGCATGTCCTAGCAAACAGTTCTACTCACTGATTTGCTGGATTGGGTGCTCTGTTAGAGGCTAGGTGAAGTGACAGTATCCTTTTTCTGCTCATGATTTCCACAAGCATTTCAAATCTGGTTATTTCACTAATATATATTTATATATTACTCAGAAGAATCATAAATGTCTCTCACAAGGTTTTGGGTTAAAAAGAAATGCAGAACTTTGGTTAAAAATCGCATGAATGGTGATGTTATATTTATTTTCCAAAAGCATCCCCTACAATAGTTGTGTACCATTCTATGATTTACATGTGCTGGAAGACTGAATTTGATCTGAAAGAATCTGAATCTTAACCTTTGGGTGGACAAATTCCAATATCTGAAATCCAGGAATGCAAGAAGGGCTGATCTGAAATGCAGTGATTTTTGCAACACCACCTCCTCTCCAGCACAGCGTACCTTTCCACCATATAATTAACTCTGGATTTCTCCTCATTTAGCCTCTATTTTTAGTGAAAAGAAATAATATTATTGTCAGTCCCATCAGACAGACACTGCCGTAGGCTCAACAATGCAATGGAGCAAAGCATTAAGAGACGACAGAGTTGCTTTATTTTGAGGCTGAGAAAGAGGGAATCATCAAGTCGTTGAAATTTTTTAATGCACATATATTAAGTTGGCTGGCAGAACATTTCAATAGGCCCACCAAGCCAGCCAAAAGGCCTAGCCCATAATCTCTAATCTTATGGAGCTGAACTCTATTATTTGCCATTAAAATTAGATGTTTCTGAGTTGTAACAGATGTCTTCAGCAGACACATTTTTATTATTGAAGTTTAGGTAAATGGAAATTGAGCCCCAAATTTTATTTTGTAGATTATGGTACTGCTGTGCTTTGTGGTTGAAGCTGGTATTTTAAACATGAGTTATAAAAGCTTTTAGAAACCACACACTAATTGATACCTCAGCAGTTCTGCTGAATCACAATAAGAACACAAGCTGCCATGAAACAAAAACGGTTGCAATAACCAGTTACTCAATGCACTGCCTCATTTCTTGAACAATGACTGACGTTAGTTAGTGCGTCCATGTTGTACATCTCTATGGAAGTATTTTAATTAACTATTCTGAAGAAGGGAGTAAGAAAAAAAATCTTCCCAAAGACCTTTAATAAAAACCATCTGGAAGATGCATGATGGGATATGAAACATCTTTATGAATATGCACTAGCACAGGTGTTTGAATAAAAACAAGAGGGATTAAGACAATCTCTGTATTTGTAACAGTTCAACAGAAAAAGGTCAGAAACCAAAGGAAAACTTATTTTGACAAAGCCATTTAAGGTAGGATATTGCCTTAGTGTGAACCTGCCCAATTCAACTTGAAATACCTAATATAAATATGAATATATTAATCTTCTGCAACATATGGGTATGGTTCCGTGTGCCTCTAGCACTGGATTAGAGACCCTGGCTTCAGGAGTGCAGTGATACTCTTTTTCCAATTTAACAATACTATTCAAAGGCACTAGACAGTAAAATGAACTTAATAATTTCAATAATATTCCTCTCTCCCTGAAGGTACAAGGGGAATAGACACTTAGATATATGGATCACGTTTGCTTTATGAACTTTTCAGGAAAGAGTTTACTATTTCTCCGTACTTTGCCTTAGGGCATGCTATTTCAATGATGGCAGAAATAAAGGCATAATTAAAGAAAAGAGGGTCTTTTTAGCACTCTGCTTTCTGAGTGTGCTTCAGTGTGATAGTGAGAAATTGGGACTTCATGAGCCCTAAATGATACTGTGAATGTAGTTGGAAATCAACTTGTAAATTCTTTTAGAAGTATTTCTGTTACCTTCATAATGAATTTTAAATTACAAGACAAACTGTAAAATATGGTGCTGTGTATGACACACACTTCTGTCAGTAGTATTTAAAAAGAGAGTGAAATAATAAAACTGCCATAAAAGGGAAAAATATCTTGGTTTCATTTTCAAAAACCTACTACAATGGAGATCAATAAAATAAGTTAGTGAGGTTATTTGTGAAGTAAATCAACATGAATGAGGTTGGAAACATTGCCCTAGGGAAGAATTTCTACCTTTTCTTCTGTAGTATCCTGGACCAATCAAAGACACGGTCACTGCGTGCGAACCTCTTATGTTACTCTGGCAGTGTAATTAAAATCATCATTTTGCACCTTGACACAATTAATTGTTGTTTTTAATTGCCATGGTGGATAAAACAGAAAAATAATGTATTTTCCATCCTCAATTGTCTTCACTAAGAGAGCACTTTATGCAGAAGGATATGCCACTTCTGTACTGCTTTAGAAAAAGAGTATCTGCTGTTTTTAAACTGAAAACCATTTCTGAATTGGAAGAGGTTGTAAAGAATGTATTTGTCAGGAAGCATATTTCAGTGTGTTTAAAATGGCTTTAGGAAACATTTATTCTCTGAACAGTTTATGAGCGATGGCTTTGTAAATACATATTAGATGTAATCTGCCTTATTTCTCTGTGACTTGTACATAGTACCATGCACTTACTACTGGTGTTTTTAGATAGACTTGACCCATAAATCCATGACCTGAAGAAATCATGGTTTGAAGAATGTATTTCCAAAAGCTTCCCTGTTTTTTCTGGTTTTATTAGTTAGCCTCATAAAAGATTTTGTCTCTCCTTATGAAATGGTCCATTCATTAAAGACTGAGGTTTGATTTATGGTAGCATTGTATTATTTTCTCCAATAGCAGGAGAAACATCTCAGTACTCAGGAGTGTTTTATGCAGTACACGCATTTTGTGGCTGGGTAGAAACTGCGACAAGGCAAAGGCATTGCCTTAACTTTTGGATACAAAGGGAGATACTGGCCATGTCCTTCTTTTCCCATCTGGAGCAGGAAGGCAGAAGGCAACTAGGAGAAGCGTTGCTCTTGTGGATGGCATCAGCATTTGAAAACTTAAACTCTCTCAGCTGTAAGCTCTTTAATTACACTAGGAGCTGCGCATTGAAGAGTGTTTGTCATATGGAAGTTGAAGATGGCTCACACTCAATGAAGGAGATCTCTGTCAAAGCCTTTGGCTTTAAGCAATTGATGATTTTGTCTTCTGAAAAATTAGTAGCTGGGCAGGCAAGAGACAGCTTCATGATGTGTCTCCTTGTTGGCAGCCAAAGTCCTTGCCTTGGTTGTTCTGAGCTGGTTCTTAGTGTTCAAGAGTAAAAATGAAGTGGAGACCTGTCAGCTCAGCTCTGCCCAGAGGGAACACTCCCCTTCCTCTGCTGTTGCATCACCCCCTGTCTTACCTATGAGGGAGTGACGAAGAGAGATCAATACAGAGATCAAAAAGTAACTAAAAATGGAGATGTGCTGCTGACCAATGGAGTTAGAGCATCTTGGGGTCCAAAGAGCTGAACCGTGATTTGAGACGGAGGGAAACTAAGGCAGTGAAAGAGGACAGGTAGGAGGGAAAATGCTCGGGGGTGGCAAAGGCTTGTTGGGGTTGCAGGGGAGGATACACAAGGAGATGATGCCTTTTGATTCTTCTTTTTCTCATGTTGTCCTAATTCTTCTCCTTCTTAAAGAAGCCTTTAGAGATTTCTGCTTTCTCCTATGGTAAAGAAATGAGTGTTGCTAAAGCACTTAACTGAATTTGTAGATCTTAGGAATGAGAAGAGTATATGGTTTTTGGCAAAGTTGTGATCTAAGTGGGCCCAAGAAATACCAGACCCATGGCTCTTCCCATGTTGCACCACAACATACAGCTTGGCCGAAAAGGCTTCAACTCTCCATGGACCATGTGGCCAGTGTCCAGGTGCTTCTTTTTCAGTGGGCCTAGGTATTGAAATGCTCCTTTCTTCCTCAGATTATTTCTACATCTGATGATGATTTGCTTTCATTAGACTTATTTTAAGGCTTTCTTAATGCTTAAGTCCAGATTCATTAGGTAGCCCAAATTTACATTGAATTAATTGAAGAAAAAAAAAATGGCCATTAGGGTAGACACTAGATATCTTTCTGCAGGGAAAAAAAAACCCAGAGTACTATTGTCATTGTGCATAAGATTTATTTGCCCTTAATAGCCTAATTCCTTTAGAATATTTGTAAATATTTGTTTGCATTTTTAATTGTTTTTATTTCAGTTTTAAAAACAGTAGTTTCAATTGTCAGCTTAATCATAAATAACTTAAAACCACTGATGGACAGACACTGTATTCACCAAGATATCTTAGATTTCTGTTTTGATTCATCATTTAGAATTAAATAACAGCATTCTTTTCTGCCACCAGCTGAAGTGTGGTCTTCACATGCAATTATTTCTGCAGTCATATAATTAGTAGTTCAACAGTGCACATATACAAAAAGGGAGAGATTAAATTGAACATATAGCCCTGAATTTGTGATTTTCTGACTTTTTAGTGCTTGGCTGAGTAACCTAAATGTGCCTGTTTTAAGGTAAGTTTCATGGGGAATATGCTTAAGTTTTCTGTTTCGTGACCTAGTTCCTTTGTTCTGAAGATGCAGTGCTGAGGTAAACTGTCAGAGCCCTGACAGCTGACACCACAACAGAAATACTTGCATTTTTTAAGCTTATCTCATAGATTAATTCCTCAAAACACTTGCACACTTGAATGGCAGACCCTTCCAGGTTCCACTTCATCACAGTCAACGCTTTGACTTTTGTTGAACAGAGATTGCTCAGAATTCATTTGTTCTCTGCCACATTTTTCAATACATAAAGCTGAATTTCTAGCCAGTTCTTTCTGGAAATATGTTTCTTCTGGCTAGAAATTGGAAGAATTGTTGCCCTGGCTAGTGTGGCACCCCGGGTAGGAACTGTAGCAGGGCAGCTGAATATTTCAGTAGCTCTGAAACTTGCTGCTGTAGGTTTAATATGAATTACTTTAAGATAATTGACAAATTATTTTACCAGCTCGGGGCTAAAGGGAAGGAAGCAAGGTCTTAGCTGTGCAATATTTGTTTGTATGTATTTATGAAATGTGTACCACATCCTCAACTGCAATATGTTGTCATAGCCTATGAAGTCAGAAGACTGACGGCCATTTTCGTTAGCTAAGCATCTACCCCATTGTTCAAAGTTGTTAGTGAAGTGCTTTGCGTAATATCAAATTAATGCTAGTAAGGGAAAGCTCCTGCTGTCTGTGCACTATGCCAAATGTACAAATTATACAGTATTTGACCAAGTGATGCTTTCTTTTCAGGAATCAGCAAAATGATAATGTTTTTACCTGCCTCCAAAACTGAGCAATTCGGGTGTGATTAGGTGCAAAGTTGCAAGGTGAACAATGTACTCCTGAAAACCAAACAATAAGAGTTCCTACCCTAGCAAAAGTTTGGTACCACAGGAAATATGCATTTAAGCATAACACAGTGGTTGCGATTTCTTTGTTTGAACTGTATAAGTTACTTTATTACTGAAATAGAGAAATAGCTCTTTAATCTTTTTACTTTTTAATTTTCCCTTGGTCCATGAGCTTTTCTCTCACCCTTTCAACCCAGCTAATGCTCTAGCCAGGAATGAATACTTCGTTTTGCTGAAATTTGAACAGAAGGCTAATTCCTAATCAAAATAGGCACTAATTTCTTTCAGTGCAAATTATCATCATTCATTGCAAATTTGTTCTCCTTGAGCTATGACAACATGTTGTATGAATTTCAGCACTTGGAGCCAGCTTCTTATATACATAAAATCAAATAATATACTATTGGCTTTTTTTCCTGAAAAAATCGCCTCAAAGACTTTCCAAATAAATATTGTTACTGTTACTGTTTTGATGAAAAAAAATGTTTAAACTTCTGTTGGGTTCTTATACCAGTAACTGATTATTCCATAAAAAAAAAAAAAAGAAAATCCACCTGAAAATGCAGAGAAACTAAATAACGTAGCACATTGTTTATCTCTTTCTTGCTAAAACAGATCATCCATAGGGAATATAGAGCTTTCAGGAAAACGATACTGCTGAAGTACCAGTGGAGATCTTTATTTCTATACCCAGTGGGTATTATTTTACAAGCATTACAAAGATGGCATTTGATATTATGAAGAAGGCATACCTATCAGCCATCATGGGAAACTGGGCCTCCCAGTTTTTGTGCTTATCTATTTTACATAGCTTCAGTGGTCTTCTAGGTGTCATCACATGTATGCCTACACATACACTGTCTTCAAACACATCTTCCCAGATACAATTATGTTTTATAGCACCATCTGTTCAAAGGATGGATTTAATAGATTTATAATAATGCCATCAGGCTAATAGCTTTACAAATTGCAAATATGGTTAAAATAGACACAAAAGATACAAACATTAGACAAAACAATTATGTATTTTTTTTCAGTCTTGAAATGTGTATGTGTCTGGATACAATTACTTTCTGCTATTGCTGAGGTACAGTGCATATCTGCAGTGCATGCAAGCAGAATTTGAAACATTTTGTTAATCATGGGTGTTATTCCTTTGTTTGCTGGCTTCTCTTGCAAGATAGAAATCTCTAGTCCAATACAGTGTTCTTTACATGTGAAAAACACTGATTATAGTATAAAAGAAATAATTGAAAATATAAACCATGCAAAATCTAATTACCTGCAGCCGAAGTGTCTATTCCACTTAGTCTACCATTGGAGCTGTTTTAGTCATGAGACTTACTTTTTAGGAGGAAGACACTGCAAAAAGCAGTGAACCATATATGCCAGAAGTTAAAAACATCTTGCAGTGAGATACCTAAAAGTGAACTTGTGTCCTCCTTCATTTATAGTATGTTAAAATAATAAGATGCATTCCAATAAGATGTTCATAAAATGACTGTGTTTTCTTTGCTGTTCAGTCCTAGTTTTGGAAAGTTCCCAAACAAAGTATATAACATGTATACAGCTACCTGAAAATGTGGGAAATGCTATTCATTGTAAAAGAGAGGGTGGTGAGATATTTCCTTAATCCAGCCATGGATGCCAAATCACAAAACAACAAGGCTGTATTCCACTTGACAATAAGATGATCTTAAATGCTATAATTAAAAACAAGAGTTACTTTCATTAAAAACTGAACCCCCATTGTGCCGATTATGCTTTGCATAATGCTTGTGAATCTATAATGCTTAAAGATGCAAGATGAAACAGACTGTAAAGACAGTGAGGGGCAAAACCCCGCCAACCCTTAAAACGTTCATTAAATTTTTCCTTTTGTTCTGTTACTCAGTTTCCAGGTTGAACAGCTGAACACTTAACATTGCATATGAATACATATATGACCCTGTGATTAATTGTGATCTCTAGTGAAACTTGGATATTAAACAAGTAAATTCAGTTACTAGGTATAAGAATTACTTTGCTATGTATAAGGGCTATAATCAGCTATTAAACCTAACATTGTGTCCTGGTTTGAGGGAGGACGGAACCAGTTTTCTTTCCAGTAACTTTACTTTTCAGATAAGCCTTCCAAGTAACATCACTTGCTGAAGTTAACAACATGTTTTTCAGTCAGCGTCTGCTCCTAGGACTGATAACTCTCAATATTTATAGTTACTGCTGGAGAATGGTATGCAGAACTAAGGCCACTGCTTGGTTCTGCTAAACATCTTATGTGCTGGAAATGAAAGGGAGGAAAAGGAGTCACAGCTCCAACCCTATTGTGGGGAGAAGTGGACAGGACAGGTAACCCAAATTGACCATAGGTAGTATTCCATCCCATATGCATCATACTTAGTATAAATCTGATGGATCATGAGGGTCAAGCTCTCTCTGTCCATGACTGTCATCCTGGGAGGATTCCATCTATTCTTCTGTCTTTGCTCCTGATCCATGCATTCCTGAACCCATGTGTTCCTGAATTCAGCTCTTGTCTGCTGCTGAGTTCAGGAGTCCAGTCCAGGACTTTCCCAGAGCCTGTCCTGCAGTTTTGGTAGTGACATCAGCTTTACTGGGGGAGGGAAAAACATGCTCGATTGGCTTTGTACATATTTGTATATATTTGTATATATTTCATTATTTCCTTTTTATCATTATTGTTTCATTAAACCTGTGTAGTTTAGTTTCCAACCTGCAAGTCTCTCACTCAATCTCTTTCCTTTCCTTTTCTGGGAAGGGAGAAGGGTTAATAGAGAGCATCTGTCATTCGTTTAATTGCCAGCCCAGCATTAAACATTGACATGCTGTTACCTGGGCCAAGCACTGACAGGACTCAGAGTCAGCATGCTGTATTTTTTGATGTGGGCATCACTCACAGTGGATAGTTGCAACATGGTCCCTAGAGCTGGCCATAGTCATTCAAGCTGCAAGCTGCAGCTGTCTCCTGCTGTTTCTTCTGAACGAGAACTACCTCGTGCCAGGTGGTGTGCAAGGACAGAGTAAAAGTGCAGTCTCTCCCATAGGCCTTACACTCTCGGACAAGGGATAAAAAAGATGCCAGAAAATCTCACTGACAACCTATTCTGTTGTGTCGGAATAGCAGTAGTTGAAGTATAGCCAAGGTGTTCATTGGCTTCAAGTCACATGCTAGTTTTTGAGGGGGTATCTGAAGTACCACGAGATGGTTTTGTGGTGTTTTACAGAGAGCTTCTCTGAAGAATAAGGATCCATATGGTAGAAAGTATAAGGATGTGTGGTGAACTAAAAGCTACTGTCATAATCTGACTAGAAACAAGAATCATTTTCAATACTAGTAAATAAATGCTAGTCAAGGTAGGAACGGACTTGAAAAACCTCAGGTTTTAACACAGTACAGGAGAATCAGTGATGCAATGAGTAGGCATGGTTATGAGCATTCTAGAAAACCGATAGGAAATTCCTAGCTATCTGTTCACCTGTAATAAAGGTGAATATTTGCTGTCTGAGGAGAACAAAAGCTTTTCACAAAGCAATTTTTCCCACGTTACAACTACAGAGAAATTTTGCAGGAAGGAGAAATCAGAGATTTATCGTATTTTTCTGGTTTAATAATGCTTTTCTTTCCCCCTGCCTATACTTAAGGCTTCTTTCTGTATCTACAGCCCTTTTTTTCATAAGCTGAATAAAAATACTGTGTTAGATTCATATCTATGCAGTAGGCACATACCTAGCAGATAAGGCTTCCTTTCTTGAGGAATTCCGTAATTCATGGTCTCATCATAGTGGCTTTAATTCCTTCTTCTTGAATGATGCAAGAATATGGCCAGGTATAAGGATTTGAGCCCTTATTAGTGGCTTGACTAAGGGAAGGTTTTGAATGCCAAGGAAATTTACAGTGGGCTTAAGCCGCTCTGCTTTGTGTTGTCAGCAGTACTTGTGCCCGTCAGTCACCACACTGGGATGTCACCAACAATTTCCTTGCTTACCTTTGAGCTCATGCCAGCCAAGCTGCCATAAGAGACCCCAGATACCCTGTTTACAATGAGTGATTAGGAAGATACCAGCAGATAGAGAGCTCTTTAGGAAAGAACAAGGATTTCACAAGTACAACAATGCTTAGAGGAACGTAGAGATTGTCCCATTCAGTGTTTTGTGCTATGTCTTACACAGTCACAAACAGCAAAGAAGAGAGGTGACCACAGCTAAATTTTTTTCAGAAAACAGTAAGCAGGAAAGGGAGTCTTAGGATGATGCAAGAGGAACACCATTATAAAACCGAGCAAAAATATCATTTAGGTCATGAAGACATTCCCAGCGATGAGCTGGAAGTGACCACTGTAAGAAATGCTGCAGTGGAATTGATAACCCTGGCACCCAGTGAGCAGCAGATTTTGTTCCTGTAACAAATGAGAGCGGGAGGGGAGCCCCTGAGGTGGGCAGGGGAAAGCTGTAACCTGACTCACAGCTGTCATGCCTGTGACCAGGGCTGCCAACATGCTGTCGGCTCTTATGTCAGATACGATGAACTCCCTTCCCTTGGCTCACCCTCCAGTTTCCGCTGCTAGTAGGCCCACGGCCAGCTTGTGTTCCACTAACTGGCAGGATAAATCTTCCCATCATCCCTACCATTGCCTTGTACTCTCCAGAATTTCTTATTTTTAGGCATATGTGCTTTTGGCTAATCTGTGCTGCCTAAGGCACAAACCCTTTGTGTTCTTTTTTCCTGTAATGAAAAGAAGCCTGAACCCAGAAGATGCCAAAAGACATCAGTTTCCCTTGTAGGCAGTGTAAGCTGAGTGTGCTCATCATCTCCAAAGATGCTTAACAAGCTTCAAAGATGGGGTCCTGAGTACCTATTTATCCAAGTCTGGTGCTCACAGGGCAAAGGACTGCATTTCATTTTTGTTGATTATTAATACTAAATACAAAATGAATTTTCTCCAGCAGCAGTGAATTTTGAGACCATAAGGAATGCATTTTGTTCTAGAATTAAGCGAGCTGTGTTGACTAGTTCGCATGTACTCCACAGAATTGCAGGCAGCTTAAACCAGCCTCACCAACTGAATCCATTAAAACTTAAGGAAACAGTGGTAGGGGCCTTTTTTAAAAAAATATGTAGTGTGTTTGTACAAATGTCTGTGTGTATTTCTCATTGTGATAACATAATAATAGCTTTAAAATAGCAGCACTGCAACTGCCTGGTACACAAGTGCCCTGTTGTAGCATGGCAAAATACCTTCAACAAGGAACCTCATTTTACTTCTCTGAATTATCTAAGTAAACTATGAAAAATATAAAATACAATTCATGGAGTACATAAGAGAAGTGCCTACAAAGCATGGCAGATCTCAAGGAAGTGTCGTTGTTTTTAGTACTGTCATCCATCACCATAATGAGTGCCAAAACTCTTTTGAAAATTAGCTGTCTGTGATTAGGCAGGTTTCAGAGTGCAGGTTGTTTCTGTATCTGATTCTGAAATATATTAATATGAATGTTATGCTAATTTGTCTACTTTTGACCTAGAGCTTATCTCAAAGATTCAAGAGGATATTGCCTCATTAAGTAACTCACTCGCAAAGTAAAACTACCTTCACCTTCTCACTTCATTAGATGGAATTGCTACTTTTCTTCTTTTGGGGAAGAGTGAATAAACAAGAGTCCTTCAAGACGTGTTGCTTATTTCAACCTCAAGTATAGTTGTTTTGTGCATACATAACAGAGGTATTAAAATTAGTATTCAGCTCTAATTCTCTCCAGTCTAACTGATAGTGTTTTGATGAGTTTTGGAGTTTCTGTTCTGTCTGGGAATTTTAGTGATGAATTAAGGCAGAGAGACAGCAGCTTGGTTTTCATAAGCTTATTTGACCTTGCAGGACACAGAAGCATAAAATGTTTATTGTGAAACTGAATAAATGTTCCTAAGAGGGAAAGAGTATGCATAAAGGAAGAGAAAAATGCAGACACCTTTATAAATATCCCAGACTGACCAGGAATTTGTATTATTACATTTCTGCAGGATAAAATCATCCCTCTCAAAATGTATGATAAGTCACATCTATTTTTAATGCTGTAATTTTGATTTCTGTATTTTCCTGTCATTGAAGAGAGGACATTCCTTCCCCCTACTCCTTCTCCTGCCTCCCCTCCTGCAATCAATGGGAGAATTTAGCTGGACTGTATTAAAGTCCTCCCACCTACATATTGGACTGGGCTGAAAAGTGGAATTTGTACGCTGCTCTAAATTTGCCTAAAATTGGGATGTGTTTAATTCAGTTATTCTAGTTTGAACCTTTCATTTTTTTATTCAAAAACTAAAATAAATACTAGAAGAATATAAAATCTTTTACATACTCTCTCTTTTCAACTCTTCTCTCAGTCTTAGGTCTCGATGCAAATTTAATTTTAAAAAAATGACACAGAAGGCTCTTTCAGCATTGTACTACTGCTACTAAAAATAAGGTGTGCAAGAAACCTCTCTAACAGACTCCCTTTTTGGCCCTATTGTAGGTCTGTTCGACTACTGCACCACCTAACCGGTTCCTTTCTTTGCCTTCTGGGCTACCCAATACCCTTAGTAATCCTTTAGACTTTCTCAAGGCAACTGTCTATAGCGCTGGGGATACACCTTAATTTTGATATACTTCTGGCAACAGCCATAGAAATCCATGAACTCCAAGTGCAGACCTGGTCCCTAAACTCCTGAATGATTGCTTATATCATTTGATTTAGCCCAGCGAATAGCCCAAAGAAGATTAAAATAATACCTTTTGCCTAGCTGAGATATACTGCTTGGCTGAAATATGTCCCTGACCTCTTCCACTGATCTGGAATGTGGAGGCTAATAGCCCTTATAGTTGTTATCCTACTTAGTGTAGCTGCAAAGTCTGTACTTCTTATGTTTCAAGTGGTTCGGTGTGCATTTTTCTTTTTTCCTTTTAATCTGAGTAAAACACCTTCATGCAATCTGCCGAAAATAACGTTGCATCTCCCTGATCAAATCCCAGCAAATATGACGCTTTTATTTTTTCCTTGTAGCAGTGCAGCTAACACAAGAAGTTTGGGTAGAAATTACTTCATCTCCTTCAACCAGGGGATGCTCTCACGTTACAGAAATGTCCTAATGCTAATCAGGGAGAGGCAGGACCCTCCTGCTCACCAACTCATCCCTCTATGGAGGGATGGTTCAGGAAAGGTTCAGGAGCAAACTTCTGTGGAGGTGTTTAAATACATTTGGATATGTTCATGTATTCATTTGAACCAGTGGATCGAATACTTGCTGTTTCCAATTATATAGTACTCAAACATCCTGGGAACTTTTTGGGTCAGAAATGTACCTCATCCCTAGCAGTAACACAAATTTCCAGTCAACAATTTAAAGATTGTGTTTTGCTTCCGGATTACTCATAAATAATTCAGTTACTGGGAGGTCTGTGTAGGTGCACCTGAACAAAAGTGTGTTGCCCTGCTTTAGCCTGAGGGCAAATGTAGACCTATGTAAAGCTGCTGTATAGAAAGACTAATATTTTCTAATTTGGTAAAATTTGGCCTTTATTCTATGGAGGAGTCTTGGTACTGTAGTAAAGTAAATGACCTTCAGGTCATTGTATGAACAGCAAATATCATGCTATATAGATAGCAGCAGAACCCCCTAATGGAACAGGAGCAGTGCTTATCTATGCACACTACAATATTGTTGTTTATATTTGGGATAAAAACTAAATTACTTGTATATCCTCTTGGCTATCCCTTCCTTTCTCTGCTCACATATTTCTCATGGCTTTTACGGCACAGAGCAACAATGCTAAGAGATAAGAGTATATAAATCTTATTTAGGCCACTGGAGGGAGAAAGTATTTGCATACTTTTCTGTTATTCTTACTGTGTGTTAAGATAATGTAAATCAGAAATGTAAATACTTTCATGAATTAATGATTTCGTAAGGAAAACAATCAACCAACAAACAAAATCAAACCAAAACACAGTAAGGAGTCAATATGAAAGCCGAGGCTTGGTCCTGGCTTGGCAGCAGTCAGTCAGTGTTTCAGTCTTGAATATTACGGTGGAAGCTGCCAGTGCAGCCAGGGGTAATATTTGCTAAGAAGTCAGTCAGATGTCAGCTTCAGCTTTTTAAAACTGCTGCATGTGCTGCTGAGAATGATGGCACAAATCTGATTCTCTCTTTCATTATTTACAGTTCACAAAAATTTGTGCCATTTTAATGATCTGTCCAGTATATAATATTGGTGTTGCCATATTCTGAAATCCAAATTTTTGAATGATACATCAGTTAATTAGATGTTATTCTCAGGAAGTTGGGGTGAGGATGTGGTGATTGATGGAGGGAGTCACTAGTGTTTCTCTTAGCAAAGTAACAATGCCTGGTACTTGTTATCATCTTATTTCTTCTTGCTGCTTTGCAACATGTTCTAAGGAGCAGATGTTATTTACTATAGAAACTTAAATATCTTTATTGACAAATAGTAGGAGACAGACCCTCAGGAAGAGTGGCTTCATTAGCATGCAGCTTACACTATTTTTCAAGAATATGTTTGAGTCTTTACACTTTTTTTGGAGCACTAAAATGTTGTTAGTAAATGACAGTGGGAATAAGTGTAGTTGGCAGGATAAAACCGATGGTTTAAAAAGCCTCGATCTGTTTTGTTGATCTGTTTTCACCATGTGTGATATAGTCTTAAAAGCTATACATTTTAAAAGATGGATGCAGCGTTTATAGTAGTGATTTTTATATTCACTTTTGCCCAGGAAGGGCTAAGAACTTAATTTTATATCACACAGTTTACAAGCTAGGTATCACAAAGTCCTTTTCCAAGGAATCGCTATTGGGCAAGGACAGAAGCTGCATGAACATGACTGCAGTGGTAACTGCTTCATTTTAAATCCTCAGCTTCATTTTCAGAGCCCCATTTTGTGTAGGCTTTTTTTAGGTGCAAAATGTCAAAGGAGAAAGAAGGGGGGAAGAGTTTTCCCCCACTTCTGCAGACACTTAAAGCCCCTGTGCTCAACAAATAGCAGGAATTGCTTCCACATTTTTCCTTGGGGTGAGTCCTGCTGGCCAAGGACAGCAGTGGCACTCCAAGGGGTGCACAGCATAGCACCTCCCTGGCACACTCTGCTTGCCTCAGGCAGAATTCATCCCCTCCAACAGAGTGCTGAAGGGGTTATATTAGAGGGGCTGGACCTACAAGTCATGGTTAACTCTGTGACACTGCATTCATGCATCTAATGAACCGTTATTTTTTTTCCTCATTTTGTATCATTGAAGACTCCCTGGCCCCCTCATCCCTCTCAAGGAGAGCTAATGAAGACGCATAAGTTACTATTATGGTCCTTTCTGGCTGTGCAAAATCACACTGAGAAGTGATAAAATCTGTTTTGCACTAGGAGATAATAATCCCCCATTAATGGGACCTGTGAACTACTACATGTGAGCAGCTATTTGAGTATCTTCCAGACCAGTTCCTCTCCTTCTCTCTGACAGCCAAATCAAAGCACAGTCCTCCTTGCAGTCTCTTCTGACAGATTTGCATTAAATGAGAGAATATATCACCCCAGCACATGGAAACTATTCACCTTGTCCCTCCTCATTTCTACCAACCTAGTTTACTTCTTTCTGGGAGCTGCTTAGTACCCTCTCACTCCTTTTCCTCATGGCCTCAGGGCTGCTTGCCTTCCTCTCTTCAGTCAGTTTATTACAATTCCCTCAATCTGTAAATCTTCTAAATGCACAATAAGAGCCATTTCTGTCAAAATAGGCATCTAATTCCTGCATTAATCTAAGATGTAAGCGATATGAAGAGATCAAAAAGGGGTAAAATTTATGTTGTTTTGGAACACTGTAATGTGTTTATTACTAAAAGTAGTGTATGGTACATGTTTTGTGCCTTTCTACACAGGGGGAAAAAGGTTTCCAGAGTACACCATCATATAGTGACTTAGTCCAGTGCCTTAGTTTAAAAAGATTATCATAAAGCAGAAAAATACATGGGTGCCAATTCAAAATTAAAAGTATTAAGAAAATCAGAAGAGATTGAAATGAAACAGGTGTAGCTAGATAGTGCAGTAAAAACCAGGCTACAGTTTTTTTAGAGGAAAAGAATATTTGTGACTAGGTTCTCTTTTCTGAACATCTGGAGTAAATAACACTGAAGACTATTTGGAAGGAAGACTGAGTACTTTCAAGGATGATCTTTTCACACTGGAGATAAAGCGAACTAGTAACCTGAGGACACTGGTCTTTTCACAGTATTTTCTAGTTGATTAATTAAGGTTTAGTAGTACACACTGAACAATTAAAAACATAAATGAAAACTGTCTTATGTAGACCTTTGAAAGTGTCTGCCAATAATAATTGTTTAGTTTTGTACAAAATAAGGACAGTGTGTTTGCTTGCAATTGTGTATTCAAGCTACTCAAAGCTATGATTATAAAGCTAAGCTTGAAATCCCCTCTATGAGTTAAGCAATATTCCCACATCTCTTACAGAGAAATAGAAAATATGATCACAGCTTCAATTGCATGAAATGGTAAATTACATTATTAGGACAGGAAAACATAACAATTTTCTTTTGGTTCAGGAGAATGACAGTCAAAAAGATAGGATACTTTTTAATTCTTATATAGGATGTAGGTAATGAGATAAAATAATATAAAGTTTACACCATCAGAGGTCTGACACACTGCTTGTGAAAGTTAATGAAAGACTGGCCTCTGAGCCAGATTATCCATCAAGTCTGAGAATCATGCCATTACTACTAATACCAAAGCTGACAATTTTGAAAAGCAAGTAACTTGTTATTTTAGCATTATTGATTAAAATTATAGTAAACTATTTAACAAGACCTGTAGATGCATGCACAATCAAAAAAATGAAGGCTGCTTGGCATGCAGACTTAGTATGGAATTAAATAGGTGGTATTAAAATATGTAGCATTTATTTGATTATCTTTATTTACCTTTTCCATCTGATCTCTTTTTTTAATCCTTGGAGCAGTCAATGAGTTGTGAGAACATGTCGGCTCAAGTATAGGTTTACAGTTACAAGTGTAGGAATGGTTACAGTGATAGTTCTCTCACTGATATTTTATCAATTTAATACACAAGTCAAGTCACAGTTACTCTTATTGTAACAATAAGATGTATCAGCTATATTAATATATTTAGCTTAAGACACATTTACTCTTATTGATGTTACGTTAGTAAAATATAACAACAGCGAAAGTGGTTGTGTCTTAATTTTGAGTTTTCCAGAAGACAGTGATTCTGTTCAATATTGAAGCTTCCTGAGCTTTGGAATGTTTTTATCATTTTGTATGGAATTTTCTCCCATTTGGTAGAAATACAAAATTGTCCTGAAATGTCACACTTTTTGTGTGAAGAAAAACAAGTTCCTCAATTTTGGATGATGTTTTGGGTACATATTCTGCCCACATCCATGTAAACGCACTTGCCCTATCTTTCATAAAGACAATTTGTTTGTTACCAAAAAGAGTGCTTCCTCAGAACAACAACAATGAATAATAATATTTGGAAAAAAGAATAACATAACTTTGTGACTGTTTTCAAACCAATGTTTTCCCCATTTGTCTGTTAATGGCTAAATATGTTCCTCTACTTGCTGTTCTGCTTTAATCCAACCTACTAATTGTCCAGCAATCCAGACTTCCTAGATTCTTGCTTGACAGTTTAGGAAACAATCTAAAAACAAGCATTCAAGTCCTTTACTGCAGAGTGTTACTTTCTGTATGTGTACATATTTGTGTTGGCAAGGTACAAATGGTATTTTTAAGATTTTTAGGTTCTCACAGGGCAGATAGAGAAATGATAGCATTTTGCTTGGCAGCACAAGGACAAACTGATATAATATAAATGTGATTATTTAAATGCTACCATCCTCTTATGTTAATGATCTGTGATGCTCCATCTGCTAACAATGTATTTGTTTACAGCAAGTTTTTCCATTCATCTTTAACCTATTAGTGAGTTTTGCTAATTCTTGCATGTGGGCAGTTAATTCAGAGGACTCATGGCAGCAGCTGAAACCCTGGAGGGTCTGTGCAGCCCAGAGATGATATCCAGACATTTAATTTCTTTCTCATATATTGAAATAGGAAAAAAATCTTTCTTTGTGGTCAGTCATGAGAATACCTTTGACATCAATGACTTTGTAAGTAAGCAAGGACACAATAACATGGATAAGGATGAATACAAAGTGATTTTCAAAGGCTGGCACCCTGCCTCATCAACACATCTGCCAAGATCAGACTTAATATTAAGAGAAAATGGTCTGTTTATAGAGTACAGAGATCTTGGGCTTTTTGTGAGCAAATCTTGCCATTCTGAGATGATTAATAGAGAGCGTTACAAATACAGAACTGTTGTGCTTCTGGTTGTGCGTAAGTTACATCTTAGATGTTCATGGGGAATGGCATTTGATGTAGCTACTCAAATCAGTGCAAATGGGAGAGGGTCCTTTGTGTACGGATACAGGCCATAATACAACCTTTTACCCTGTCTCTAGGGTAGAAATTCCACATCTTTTCTTTCACTTTTTGAGTCTTCCACATTCATTCATCAATGCAGCCCAGATGACTTCACTATCTCAGAGTCTGTCTTTTCGAAATAGAAATCCATAGGTTTTTAATCGTAGTTTAAATTGAATTGACTCATGATCATCCCATTCAAGGTTATTTTCTGCAATCAGTTCTTCTTTTCTGTCCTTGCCACTTACAAAAACCTCATCTAAAAATAGCATAAAATCATCTCTTGCTGACTCAGTAGGAATTTGGTGAATAAATCTGTTTACTATTATATTCTGAAATAGCTGCATTTTATACAGCATTAATAATTCAGTCTATATTAGTTATCCTATATCTTTTACTTTCATGTTTTACTCTCTGTATCACCTTTGATATTTGTGTTATAATTGAACTTCTTAGGATTACATTTTGCATTTTTCTTTATAATTATAAGTTATAACCAAGGTTGGATTGCTGATGCTTATTGGTGATTGGAATTTCTGGGTAGTTTTATCCTTTCATTCCTGCAACAACTTTGGAGACTCTATTTCCTCTCCAGGAGTCCACAATTGCTGCTGTATTGTCCAGAAATTATAACCATGAAGTAAGTATCCTAACAACTCAGAGACATATAAGCAAAGTCAAAAAAAGCAGTGTTTACTGACCTTGACCAATTAAAACTAATCCTACAAAGTTTGGTTACAGTTCCTCAGTATCTGGTCTTCATTTCATTTTACTGCTTCTTATTTACACCTTACATTAGACCACAAACAGCTCAGATGTTTCTTGCTGTCCATACCAATTTTTATCTTCCAGATCCTTTATTCACTGCTGAATCTCTATTTACCTGTTATTTTTCTTTTGTATACTAAAAGTAAATGGAGATTTGCTTGAATCATTTCTAACCTTCTTCCATTTTTACTTTGTTTCTTTTTGTCATTTAAATCTCATTAAACACTATTTAGTTGAATAATTTATTTTTTATTTACTACTCAGCATTTGTGCAAAGGTGCATTTGTTGACATTTCAGATGGAGATCTGGACTCTTGGGACATACATTTTTTAATGAGCAGTCTGTATGAATATACAGTAAACAGATACTAAAAATAAATTTAGAAGTCAATCTTGTTATTATTATTTTTTCCTCCAGGCACCTTTTTTTTTTTTTTACAGTCAAACTAACTTTACATTCACTCTGTCATTCAGGGTGCTGAGTGTTGAATTATTGTATTTTCTGCCTGAACAGTTAAGACTAGAGCTCTGTTTGATATTTGGAACCAGTGGTGTTTGGGATTAAGAACATTTTAAGGAAGAGTTTTTCATTATATTCAATCCTATCCAGCATAGAGGCAAACTAAGTGGCACATGTAAGTCCTCAGAGAGGAAAGTACATCCACTTTGTACAAAGAAAAACAACTTTAAGTTCAAATGATCATGCTTAAATAAACCAGTTTCCCTTCCTTCCTTCCCACCCCCTTTCCCTTCCCTTCTTTCCTTTCCCTTCCCTTTGACCAACCTCAAATGTAATACTGAGGGCTGCCTAGGTCTATTAGCTCAGTTCATGCTGGCATATTACGTTGTGCACAGAACAAGCAGGAAAAAGTTATCTGGGAATTCTTGTTTCTTTGCTGAATTTCTTATGAAGAAGTAAAATTATGAAAGAACAAATGGATGGTCTGTTTTTAAGACTATTGAAAAGTATGTGTCACAAGGTATTTTTTGGCTATGACCTCAAATACTGAAAAAAAATCACCTTAAAAATCACTTTATGTTTAAAAATAATACATTTAGGATTCTCTTTATATGACTGCTACCTACTGTTGGGGATCCAGGCAATGTAACCTCAATCTAACTGCAAGCCGCCCCGGAGCGCTGGGAGCGCAGAGCCGGCCGCCCTTCCAGCACTTGATGTCCTTGCTGGTGTTGTCGGTCTAGCACTTTTTGACATCCACCACACAGAGTACATCCTGCTCTCTCCTCTGGCGCTCAGGCACTGAGGTACCCTGGTGCCCCCAGCCCTGCCTTTTAAGGTCCTTAGCATTGTGAAGCAATTAGCCTTATTATTACCAAACAATTAGCACCTGAGTGTAATGACCAGTAGGGCTGCCCTATCAATCAACAATCAGTTAGTACTCTGATCAACCTCTACACCTACTAGGCTCTTCTGTTCCAAAGTAAGGACTACAAAGACATTCAAAAAAGAATATTAATGTAAATGTAAGATACTTATTAATATTTATGTTATTATGGCCTGAGTTATGATTTCTGAATATTTAATGTTTTCAGTCCTGGAGGTAGTCAGAGTTATAAATATATTTATAATATCACAGAATCACTGAATCACAGAACAACTAGGTCAGAAAAGACCTTCAAGATTATCAAGTCCAACTGTTTTCCCAGGACTGCCAAGTCTGCGAGTAAACCATGTCACTAAGGGCCTCATCTGTCCATTTTTTGAATGCTTCCAGGGATGGTGGTGCCACCACCTCCCTGGGAAGCCTGACAACCCTTTCAGTGAAGAAATTTTTCCTAACACGCAGACTATACCCCCTCTGGCATAGCCCCAGTTCCCTCAGCCACTCCTCATAAGACAAGTGCTCTAGGCCCTTCACCAGCTTCATTGCCCTTCTCTGGACCTGCTCCAGCAACTCAGTATCTCTCTTGTAGCGAGGGGCCCAGAACTGAACACAGTACTCCAGGTGCAGCCTCACTGGTGCTGAGTACAGGGGGACAATCACAATTGTAGATTTCAGAAAATGGACTATGCAATTATGAGGAGAAGTAAGTGAAAACATTGTGGGGAGCATGCAGACCATAAACTACAGTTCCAAAGAGAACAGAGTCCACATGACTCTGTTTTCTGATTTTTACCTTTTCCATTAGGTTAGACAGTTTTCTAGACTGAGCATTGTTAGAGCAGTAGTAGCCCAAGGCAGTTGGTTCAAGATGAGACATCATAAAATCTGGAAGATATAAAGAGAAAAATGACTGAGGAATTTAAATCGCAAAGGTTTGTTGTTAGTTGTAGCTGAACTTGTTCAAAGTAATGTAGTCAGATGTAATATGTGAGCAGGGTGTCCAGACAGAACATTCAAACAACAAGGCTGAATATTTACTTTGTGCTCTGTGTTAAGGATAAATGAGTTCTCTGCTGTTAGCTTGTCTTGTGTTGTTGTGAAATCAGATCAGTGCCCAGTATTCCCAACATACCTAAGTACAGAAGAATTTTCAAACACATGCATTTAATTCCTTACTTTTCTGTTTCTTTTTATTAGCTTATTAACCTGGGAGAGGAGATAATGTAAAAGAGATGTAAGCTAGCATGATGGCATGAAGTTCTCAAATATTTGAACACAAGAGATTTATACCTGAACAAAATAATTTTTCTCTTCCTATTAAATGTAAAAATCTATCAATCTGTCCATCCAACCACACATACCCACACTTAAAGCCCTATAAATCTATAATCTAGTCATTTGTCTAAGCACACAGTATCTGTATATTATCAGTATCAATTAATACATATGTTATTGTCATGAATACTTGCACATGTACATATGAATCCATAACATATGTATACCCATTTTATGGGTAATAATCCATAAAACAGTTCTGCAGTGTTCCAAGGCTAATTTTGATAAGTCCTTCCTTAATGCAGTGCTACTTTTAAAAACCCACAGAAATTAGGAACTGAAAATTATAGAAAAGTACTGGGACATATAACCCAATAAAAAAGGCCTTCATCCATAAGCAGTCCTTTGTCCTGGGGCTCCTGGTTCAATATTATATATGCTTATATACTTTTATGGTAGTAAGCAAGGCTCATGTGACTTCATTCTACATTGTTCATATGTCCACAAAGATGAATAAAAAAATATAACTATATTGAATCATTTCACTGTTCACTGACGTATGCCCAAAATTACAGTACCTTTTCATTCTGGGAGATGATGCCATGCTTCTAATCCTGAGGAAGTAGACCTGGGATCTTCCAACAGCTAACATGGATGAAAATGAAAAAAAGACCCACATATATATAGACTTATTTTCAAAATATATACTGTATAAACACTTTGTCTTCCTTCACCTTAAATTCTCAAGTATCTTCCCAAAACTCTTTCATGAACCTATACATTCTGATAATGACTGTCAGGCCAGGTCAGCTACCTTATCAGACACCAGAAAATCTACACTGGAATTGCAAATGCCCCACTGAAAAGAAAAACCTAGCAGGTTGGGAAAATTCAGAAATGAAATGAAGATACAGGAAGCTGAGTTTTTTAAGTTTTACTACTCACAAAACTACTTATTTTTCTTTTTTGCAGATTTAAAGACATATGACTGAGCTGTCAGAGTAACATAGAGGAAACATAATGAACCATGAATTGTGCTGTCTGATTTACTCAAGTATCTGAGCTCTCCAGTGCTTCCAAGAAACCAAAGCCTCCAAACAAAACAAGTTAATGTTGTTATTTTGTTTTTGACTTAACTAAAAAAATGTGACTTCACTTTCAGTTGTACTGAACAGAATGAATTGAGGGACAGTGCAGCTTTCTTATTTAGAGCTTCAAAATATGTTTATGAAATGAAACCTGCTTACAGTATCAATCTAAACACATGAATAATGTGTTATTTTATATGTGAATAATGTGTTATTAATATGACCTTAAAAGGTCATATTATACTGGATATGAAGCAATGCCTTCTACACCCTTCCTGAAACAGGTTGGTTTGGTCCTCATTTCTTAAAATGTAACTAGCGTGGGTGGGTGTGAATGTGGGTAGAGTAAGAAGAAAATGTATGACAGTGTGATTATATTAGAGCAGCCAATGTATAGATTTCTGCTTTAAAATCTTTTTAGCTAGCCTTTCAGAAGAAAAAGCAATGCTAGTCCCAAAGCCTTGAATAATTCTCTACAGACAGTTTCAGTGGTTTACTTCACATTATTTTGAAAATTAGTCTAAATTATGAGTGTTTATAGATGTGTTTTATTTCTATATTATTTACTGCTCATTTGAAATGAAAATGCATTCTTACATACCATCTCATATAGCTGGTTACACCTACATTAAGCTTGTATAAGAGATTTTATTATCTGTTTTTGTTTCAAATGTTATTTTTCTCAGTTGCAGGACCTTGTAAATTCACTGCTTTGGTGAGTAGCAGGTTGAGTTTTTTACATATGTAGAAAAAATTTCTGTTTTAGTAAAAAAAATAGTATAGAAATCTAAAGTAATGGAATATAATATTATCAGTGAAAAAATATTCAACAGGATCTAACTGGAATACACTGAAACCTCATAGGGAAAAATAATACCCCTTTAAAGTCTTTCCTTTACTGTATCTTTTTTATTAGTTCCCGAAGAGTTAGTGACTACTCACGTCAAAAAGTACAAGTCTGAGATAGCTGCACTGAAGGAAAGGACATATACATGCAACCTAGTCCTTAGCTGTAAAAGCAAAATTCCACATCAAACTGGTCATTTTGCCATTCATACTTTGTTAAAATTGATTTTGCCAATCTATAGTGTCATAGGTCACCAGTGATCTTCACCATGATAATGCATGAGCGCCCCTCCTATTTACTGCTGAAAATATAAGCCTGAAATGTTCCAACGCTGTCACTAAAGTGTTTGTAGGAGGCAGTTTGTCACTAGTGACCACTTTAAAGTGGCCACATTCATTCCAGCTGAACTTTGTGTGATTTCAGGTTGTAGTGTTTGTTTGTTTGGCAAAAAAATTTTATCTGCCTCTTTGGAAGTTTTTTAAAGTGCTCCACTGTTTTGTGGATTGTCCTCATTTGCAAATATGCTCAAGATACAGTGTAGGTTCAAGGACTGTTCATTCATTGACCTCCATTTAGAGATCTGGGAGATAAATTCATGTGGATTCTCTAGAACTGATTGCAGATTTCTGCTGGTGGCTTTGTGTACAATAATCCTGAGGCTAAATGCAGAAAAGAAAAATGTGTACTATACTGTAATATAAAAAACACCTAACCAAACAAAAATGAAAAAACTTCAAGTTTTGACAATTTTGTAACAAAATTCAATTTCCTACAGGTTTCCAGGGTAGGGATGCAGCTTCTCCACATGTTGTGTTAATACATAGTCCATAGTTCTCTCAATACAGAAGAAGCAGAAAAAAAAATACCGTTGTCTTTTTTAATCTTCTCCTTTCAGTAGCATTTTATAATTTTGACACTTGCACAATGTAACTTCTTTTTCAGTGCTTAACAGTTATTCCCTCTAATGTGTTCAGGTATCCCTGATTTTGTATAAGCCCAACATAAATCTATTGTAAATCAGTGTATTTATACAGAAAATAAATAATACCACTTTATCCTTTATTAGAGGTAAGGACAACACAAAGCAACAAGAATTGAATATGTATGTTCTTTCAACACATACTTTGTTTGGACTTCATTAAATGCAGCCAAGAATTAATAGGAAAATAGCAGGACCTTCTTATCGAGAGTTTTAACAAAATTCTCACAAGACATGAAAAAGCAATTGATGAAATCCAGTAAGTGCGCATTTGACTTAAGAATTAGCTATTGTAAGATGAAAGAATGAATATATTAAAATAAAAACTATGCTAGTCAGGAACATAAAATACCAGACATCCGACAGTTTCAAGTATGAGCTGTAAATCTTTAAATCTTTATGTCCACATCACGTGATGGACAAACTGCAGGGCTGGAGACTGCTCCCATTCTTTGTGTGTTCTTGGGGAATGCGGTTACTAGCATTTTTGTTGAAATTCACAACTGTATCTTAAGTACCTTTTTCCTCACTAGAATTCCAGCCCCAGCACGCACACCTGTGCACTCCCCCACAGACTCTCCCACCTCTACTCTGTCGCTTTCTGTCCAGCACCTTGCAGAGCAGGTCAGGAAACACAGAATCATAGAATCACAGAACCACAGAACATGTCAAGTTGGAAGGGATCCTCCAGGATCATCGAGTCCAACTCCTGTACCTTTGCAGGGAACCCCAGGAGTCACACCACGTGCCTGAGAGCATCGTCCAAACGCTTCTTGAACTCAGGCAGGTTTGGTGCTGTGACCACTGCTCTGGGGAGCCTGTGCCAGTGCTCAGTCACTCTCTGGGTAAAAAAACCTTTTCCTGATATCTAACCTAAACCTCCCCTGATTCAGCTTCCTACTGTTACCCCAAGTCCTGTCATTAGTCACAGATCAGTAACTGTCCCTTCTCTTCCCCTCGTGAGGAAGCCATAGACTGCAATGAGGTCACCCCTCAGCCTCCTCCAGGCTGAACAATCCAAGTGACCTCGGCTGCTCCTCATAGGTCACCCATTCTAGGCCCTTCACCATCCTCGTGGCCCTTCAGTAGTTTGATGTCCTTAACAGTGGACAACACTGGAAACAGTGGAAGCCACTCCTTGGTTTTGTTTTTGAATTATAAGTGGCGTGTTTCAGCTGCTATCATCACTGGTATGCTACCGGCACTTTTTTGTGATCAGCTGTCAGTTCAAAAACTGAAACTTAAATAGTCTACAAATGTAACTCTCATTCACTTTCTCGAACCAGCCAAAAACAGGGATGTGGAAGAAGCCTGCAAGTGTATGAGAAGGGGGAAGGAGAAAGAGGGAAACAAAGGTTCGAATAAAAGAAGGGATATATTCCTCTTATATTCCTCAAACAGTGATAGCTCAAAAGTTGGTTGTAGTTTACTAGTGGTTTTGTAGCAAAATTAATATGAACAGGAAACCAGTAAACAAAACAGGAAACCTTCAGCGTGAGGAGCTGCTGGCTGGTGGTGGTACTGTAGTCCTCCTGTGGAGGATGTTGCCCATCTGCAGAGTGGCCTTGCAAAGCCATAGCAGATCTGTCACCTTGAATTTCACATAGTTTTCATTGTCAAACAGCAGCAAACCCACACAATGCTGGTTTTGTGAATACTGTGCTGCAGATGCCTTAAGGTACCACATATTTGTGAGGCCACCAAGTCAGGAGAGCATCATACAAAAAGGTGCCCACTGCTTATTTTGCCAGGTCTGCAGGGTAGTGAAGTTCCTGCTTGCCTCCTACCACCAAATCCACCCATTGTCATGGGAAAGCTGTGGCTGCCGTCTAAAGTTTGTGGGACAGATTGCACAGCTTTCCCCCGTGTAGACAACAGTAGGGGCAGCAATAGTGAGGGACACACAACTGTATGGAGATGGTGGTAAAGGGAAAAGTGGCTGCTCCAGGCTGCAGCAGGGAGAGCGCTGGTGAGGTCTGGCTATGATGGGGATGCAAGGGAGGTGTGCCCTTTTGAAAGGGCAAGTTTTTGGGACAGGTCTGGTGACATGGAGTGCTTCTGCTGCTCTGAGTGGCCGGGGGCCACACTGTGCTGCCTGGCCGAGGAACTGAAGGGCGCTTCCCAGGGGACTGCCAAGAAATAAGTACATGTAACCTAACGTTTCAATAAATGCTCTAGCTCTGCCATGGGCTTGAAGTGGAGAATTAGGCTTAATGGTTAAGATATGTTAAAACATTTCAAAGCAAATGAATGAGTAAGATCAAATTCATAATTTATCCTTTCTACTGGAATAAGTTTCTGCATTTTGTTTTCTTGCATCTGAAGAAGGAAGCCCTGGGGGCAAAAATTTATACTTCAGAAATATGCAGCGTTTATTAGTTGCAACAGTGCTTTTTCCTGAAGGATCTGAAAGGGATAGATGCATTTTACTTCCGAGAAAATAAAGGCAGATTTCAATTATGTAATAAGCACCCTTTTTATTTAGTTCATGCAATATTTTCCCTGATTTTTAAATATAAACAGCTACACAGAGGAAAGAATATGTAGGAAACACAGTTTAGTTCTGAAAACTTGAGGAATAGAATTCTCCTGTACTGAAAAATAGAAATCCCATCAAAACAATCTACTAGCAAAAGAAAATCTTGTATTTTTGCAGAATTTTTAACTTTCTTATTTTTAACTTTCTTATTTTTGGCTGTATTTAATACTTTTTCTTTGAAAAAAGGTAGAATATTTTATTAAAAGTTTGCTATTTCTTGCTCTTCTGTGTGCAATAAAATTTTGCTAGTAAGTTACAATGTTTTCCATCTAGATCTGCTAATGAGTCTTTCCTGGAATTCTTCAATGTGAACTCATGTAGTGACTGAAAATAAGTCCTTCAGAAACACACATAAAGCATTACTTACATCGAGACTATCCCCAAGGGGAAAGTAAATAAGTGTCTATCTTTTATCTTAAACCTAGCAGTGTAGCAGTATTTGATGTGGTATGCATGTGGTAAAATTGAGACTGAGTAAGACCAAGAGAATGGCTGATATCAATATTAAAACAAAAGTGTGATTTCATGAATTGAAGATGTTGCTCAGAAGCCACTGAGATTTCTGTAACATAGTAGATGGGCTTGCAAAAACTAAGAAAGAAGGATAGTTGGGATTACTTTCTTTAGTCTCTAGCCGTGGACTATTTTAATTTTCTAATACTCATATTTTTGGTGTACGTGTATCTTTTCCTTAGTTTTAAAAGTAGTATCGCCTTTTCTTTGTCTCCTACCAAAAAAATTTGGGTTTAATTACAGCTCAGGTCATTTAAACAAAGAGAAAACCTAGCTATTTTAATTTTCATTTATGGCCCTATAAACTGTATATGCACTGAACGAGTCAAAAGCTCTGCAAATAAACTACAAATTTTAATGAAGCAAGATTGAATTTACTATCTTAAAAAAAATGTCCTGTTACTTGACTGGATGGTGCAATATGTCCCATGGTTCTTAAGAAAGATGGAGATTAATCAGATTGTTTCCTGTGTTGAATATATTCTTAACTGGTTGCTATGACAATCCTTTTCCATTTTCTTCCTTCCTGTAGGCTTATCTCCTTTTTATTCTATAGAGGGAGTTTGCCAAGGTAAGAAGTAAGACGCTTCTCCTTTTTCTTCTTTCTACTTCAAGGATTTTATATTTTGAAAAAATGTTACAGTCAAAGCCTTAGATTTTGAGTGTCTCTGTTCTTATTTTGCCTTTTAAGATTTACAAATTAAATATGCAGGATTTTGGTCTTTAGAAAAGACACGAGCAATAATTTTTCACTTAAGAGAAAATAAATGTTCTTGTTGTCATGACTCAACCCTCTGATGACTATGGAAATTATTTCTTTAAGAACTTACCATAGAAAATACCACATGTACGGAGCCCACCATGCCTATGCAGTGCAGTTTAAGCAACTATTTTACACAGCTGCCCAGCAGGAGTTTCAGTGGTGTGATTATGCAGAGAATCTCACAGAAATCTATTTTTAAAAAGTGCTTGATGAAAAGAACAACGTAGCTGGAAGGAAGAATAAAGCATGACTATAAAGCATGCCAAGACAGATTTATTTGCTTCTTGTTCTCAAATGTTGAAAGTGTGGATACTCTAAAACTTGAAGTGAGGTTTAAATTTGGTTTCTCTGGAAGTTCTTGAAAAAATTTACCTAAATTATTTTTTAGCAAAATGTCTTTAACAGGCTTAGGGATCATCTTTTTATGTGTTGGAAGGATGTGGTTCTTCAGAGAGATTATTTGAGGCTTGTAAGAAAAGGAGTAAAAGCAAAAGGTTTAGTACAGGTTTAGTCTGTCTTTTCTTGTGTAAGTAGGGAACATGTGCAGTTGGATTCCTAATTCTAAAGAAAGAAAGAAAACAATTTTTAACAATTCCTTCATCCTTTCTGTTTATGAATCTCAGCTGTGCATTTTTATCATTCTCTTTTGCTCTTCTTGTATTTCACATGGTCTTTTAAACTCAGAATAGACTACCTGCTCTTTGTTCTGAAATCCCTCTTTACTATTTTTCTTTGTGATCTTTACCTGATCTTCCTCAGCATCTTTGCTTTCAGATCCAAGGTCTTCCTGCAGAGAGCTGAGCAATATTGAAAAAGGAAGTAAGATAAGTATCATTAAGCACCTAATACAAATGGATTGAAAGTATGTCTAGTAAACTAAAATATTCTTACACTTACATTTATCTTTAATGCTTCTCTTGAGCTCTGTAGGCCCTGATTCATTTGTTACCTTTTTTCAAGAATGTTTCTTTTCTTGGACTCATTTTTGCAATGTGCCTGAGAAATTATAAGGATAAGAACATAAAGACAGTCATACTGGATAATACTTACATTCAATGAGGTAGGATGTGACTGTGGCCATTAGTAGATAGATGTGGATCAGAGAGTATAATAATGACACTACATAAAAAATTTCCTCTCAAACTTCAAAAGTTTGGGGCTTAAGGACTACGTGTGCTAGAGGTTATTTCTTTTCATATAAGGTGTGATGAATTTTTCCTCCCAAGAATTTAACTTGTAGGAGGCATCTGAATTTTCAACATATCATTTTCACATATCATTTCAGGAAATTCCACAACTTAATGGTGAAAGGCTCCTGTTTTGTGTTTTGCACTCAACACCTGCTAACTTCCTTTCTTATGCGGAAAGACATAAAAGTTCCTTTATTATTCTATCTATGCCACTCGTTGATTTCTACTACATCTCCTATTATTTTTAAGTGATTTTCAAGCTCAGGAGTCCTAGTTGATAAGTTCTATAAGGTCCCCTTATAGAAACAATTTCATATCTTTCATATCCTTGCTGCCCCTGCCTGAATCTTTATCGCTTCCATGTTACTCTTTCCAAGATGCAGGAGATCAGACCTACACATAAACCCCTGTGGACTTTTCCTTTGCAACGAAAACTTCCTATTTACTAGTACATTTTCCCCCCTTTTAACCAATTATTTATCTATAGAATCTTTTAACCAATTATTTTTCTGTTATTTCATAGTGGAAACTTTGAGATTAGCATTAGCAAGGCCTCTTTTATCCATATGCCTTTGACTCCTTTAAAAATATCTAACAATCTGTGAGTCTGGACTTCCCTTCACAGGGTGTGTTGATTTTTCTTTTTCTGTTTGTGCAGCAGACCATCAGTTCCTTGATAATGCTTCTACTCATTTTCTTGGTAGGTTTAGCAATTTTCAGTTCCATGGATGTCAGATCCATAAAACCTTTACAATATTGACTAGATATTTGGCCACCTCCCAGTCATCACGTGTGAATGCAGAGAAGTTATATAACACAATTAAGGTATTTTGTTCCTGAATTATACTAAAATGTTGGATGAGTATTATATGAATGTAACAATTTGTTGCCATTCATTTAATCTATTTAGCCCACAACCTCTTCTATCTGCACTTTGATTTGATTCAGATCCTCTGCTGAGAAAGACTAGACAGAGATCCAAATTCCAAAATAAAGAAGAATTCATTGTATCTTTCTGCTTTTGCCAGTTCTCAGCCCAGATTTTCTTCACAGATTTTTGCTCTGATATGTTTCAGAAAAGGATCTGTTGATTTTATGGTGATATGGAGGAACCAACCATCTATTAGCTCTTAAAGCAGCGTATATTTAATATCTCTATCTCATTTCTTTGCCGTCGGGAGGCTTTAATAACTGTTGCGTTTGTCTGACAAAAAAGTAAGATGTGGCTTGCAGATATTTGGGAGATAATACACATTAATGCAAAGCCAAAAAGGAATGTTTCTGCGTGTTCCTATAGCACTACTAGTCAATTGAGGTGTGGATTGAATTTGGAGTGAGAGCAGTGCTGCAGGCCTTTCTCAAATACGTTAGAGAAAGTTGCATCACAGATACTTAATTCTGTGTTCAAATTGTTGTTCACATTGAGTCTTTTCAGACTGGGCATTGGTTCCCAGATATTTGGTACCTCCTCTCATCCAGCAGAAGAATAAACTACGTTTATTTTCAGCATAGTCTGGAAAATCTTTTGAGTCATAAATCCTACAAGCCCTAAAACAGTGTTTTAGCCATTTTTCTACCTAATCATAATGCACAGAGTCCCTCTGGAGAGTACAATTTGCTCTTCTGTAAAGTGGCTGCTCTCTTACCTTTCCAGGCTGGGTGAGACCGGTGAGGTAGTTACAATATGGCACTAGAGGAAGATAATACCAATGAACAAATGAACCATACGTGTTTCTGTGGACACAAGTAATTTTGCTGTGCTGGAGACTGTATAGTAGAATCACAGAATCATGAAATGGCTTGGGTTGGAAGGGACCCTTAAAGATCACCTAGTCCAACCCCCCTGTACAACTCTCTTGACAGTTCAGGCACAGGAACAATAGATTTAAGTTTTTTATTGACACTGTGCTACACAGATAAGCAAAGCATGCTGTATTCAATGAATACAGTTTCTTGCCTGTATCATAGAACTGTCATGTTTTTCTCTGCTTCAGAGAAAGACTAGATTTTCTCACAGTTGCCTTCTGTAATTGAAAGGCTTAGATTTTAGACAACACTTTTATTTTTCCTTTGCTGTAGTTAAATTACTAAAATTGACACCTTTCAGAATGTGTTTCTGCTATTTAAGAGTCCTCTGTGGTAGTTCTTTGTTTCTTGTGTGAGCATTATCTCAGATTTACTGTAGATACTGTAACAAAGAGTAGGCAGCTGTAACTGTGCTTTTCTAATGTCAAACAATCTCTGTCAGCATGCCTGTTCTTCTTGTATAGATTATTTTTGTTTGTGTTTGGTTTTCTGTTCATAGTGGAGCCACAAGGGATATAACACTGACCCACCCACAATGTCTAAACCCTTACATAGCTGAGTTTCTTGGTGCGCCTTTAGAAAACCAAAATACGCACATCTCATCTTGGATGCCTAGCACAAACAAGGTTGGTTTCCGCAGCACAACTCTGAACAATTCTAAGTATTCCTGTCATGTGGCATTTTACATAACATTGCCATTGTACATGGAATACATTTAGACATCTCAGAGGTGAACATAATGGATGTCATGATGAGGAATTAGGAACCGTTAGGAATGCATGCTGGTCCTAGTGAGAGCAGAAATGCAAAGAATCAATTAATAACTCTGCCAGTCAGTCTATCATGCAGATCTCAGTAAGGGAGATAAAGCATTTTTGTCAAGGTAGCAATCACATCTTCTCCAGGATGACCTGATAAAAATGCTATTTACATGTTTCTTCGTAAATGAACTGTATATCTTACATGCTTTTTTCCCCATTCCTTTCCTAACTGAATTAAAAAAAATAAATAATATTTATATTTTCTTTTAAAACAAACTTTCCCCAGTCTGCAGCTTTCTCTTGGCAAGTTGGTGGGTTTATGTCTTTGCTCAGGCTCAAGCTTTGCCCGAGATATGACGCTAAGTGGGGAGAAGGGGCAGGACTTCTGCTTTTCTAAAATTTGCTTTGCTAAATTTGGAGTTCTCTTGCTTTGTGTATCACAGTTCTTTAAATAGATAGAAATTATGCTTACAGGAGAGGTAGCAGCTCCCGCTCCTTCTGTGCTTGCAGGCAAACGGAATCACAGAGCTGGGAGCTAACTTCCCGCAGAGCCAAGTCTGCAGCCAGAAGACAGCAGGAGCCCATTTTTCTGGGAAAAATGGGATCCTTGCCCCTGCAGGAGGCAGCACATTTAGCTGAGTGCTGAGTTCAGCAGAAGCTGAGAAACAGAAGCAGCCACTTTTTACAGAGAGGAGAGGCTGTTGTTCAGCAGGGTGGTGACAGCTGACTCCCAGAAGAGACCCTTCCAAACCAGCTATAAGACTGAAAAATACCCCAGTATTCCCCAAACTAGTAGTGGCACAGTGATGTCAAAAAAACCCCAATCCAAACACATTCAGGCTCATTACTGAGCCTACCCACATAATGGCTTCATAAACATGCATTGTGCTCTATACCCTTGTTTCATGTCTTGTTTTTTGCTTTGAAACCATGGCAAGTTAATGATGAACTGTGCAAAAAGTTCAAGTGATATGAGAGATTTAAATTTACAAAATAAATTGTGACTTTTCTATACACATAGGAACCTCCTCAAAACATTCAAGACAGATTTTTAAAGAAGTTAGGTCTGTATGTGGATATTCAAGTAACTCTGCTATCGTCCCTCTTTCCCTTTGGCCATGCATAAGTATTTCCACAGCTGAAAAGCATCTGGAAGTGATATTCAGAAGCCTACTGACACCTGTGTTACTACCTCTCCCTGCTCTGATTTAGGTAGAGAGTCCTTCCGAATTGTGGTTTCTTAGCAGGGCAAGATAAGGCTGCAAGTCTTTCCATGGTATTGAAAGCTGTGAGTACTAAAAGCTAAGATGTGAAGCAGAGATACTTCACAGGATGGATATCTTATATTTTTTGTGTAATCTGGTAGACAGAGTTGAAAGGAATCCAGAATGGTGCCCTTGTGGATCATACCAAGACACTGGTTCCCCCAGCTACTGGTAGTTGTCACATTATGGTGGTACAGTGGCTGGGTTGGCTGCTTCCTGGTACTGCAGGAATTCGGTCCAGTGATTTTCAGGTCACAAGTGAGTAATATTTGTGCCACAGGATATAGTTTTGGAATTAAGCAGGAAGGCAAATGTAGCTTTAAGCTGGAAAAAAGATCTTACTCCCTTGAGTGTATAGTTTTTTTGAGTGGGATTAAAAGAAAAAAGTAGGTCAGTATGCTTTGTAAATAATAGTGCAGTTCCTGTACAGAACCTTTCATGGCAGTTTTTAGGTACTTTATCAACTTTTCTACATTGTATATAAATTATCATAATAATCAATTAAAAAAATTCATAAACACTCCTGGCAATCAATAGGAAAATTCATTTTAATTCCCATTCTTTGGGAAATGCTCACTTGCTAGTGTAGGAAAGGGAAACATTTGCTTTAATCTTGTTTGATGGCTTTCAAATAATCACCCTGGTAATATTTGAAGGTAACTTGCAAATCTTTATACAATATTAGATGTGGATTTTATATGTGCTTTTGGTGGTTACTCTCATGGATCTATATAAAAGCATCAATAGCTATTCTTCAGCCTTTTACTGAAAACTTTTTTTCTGCTCTTTATTGTAGGTAAGAAAGATTGACCTAAATAATTCCTTCATAGGAGACTGTAGAATGTGGGACATGCAGCGCCCATTGCAGCATTTCTTGGGTATTCTGAACTGATTCAAATAAGCCATTAAGTCCACAGAGAGTAAAATAATTGGAGATGTTCTCAGCCCAAATAACTAAAATGCAAATCAATTCTAATGACATGACCAAATGTGTTGCCAAAATCATCATAATAATAAAAATACTTTTGCTTTGAATGACATGTTTTATTGTAAAATACTTTCACAGAATATTCTAGTGGTGCATCACCTAGATTCCACCTTAAAGCTTTCATTTAATCTTTTGCTATGTAGGTTATACAGTGAACAGCATTTGGATCAGAAGTCTCATTGTGCATATTAATCTGAGGGGGATTTTTTCACTGTTTGTATGTGGGTTTTGAGACAATGATTTTAAAAGGCTGATGGGATTTTTGGTATGTCCTCTATGAATAGTTAGTATAATTGCCATGAATTTGGCCAGGTGTAGCTAAATAATGTTTCAGGCAAAGAACTCTGAGTAAAGCTTTTTACACAATAGTTTTCTGGGTAAGGTTCAACAAAATGAAAACTCATCAGAAACCCTACTGGGATTCCATCAGCAAGCATTTATTTGCAGTTGCTGGTACACCTGCTTACACAGGAATAATAAACCAGTGAGTTAAGTCACTATACCAATGCAAATTATTATTATTTTGAATCAAACACTAAATTTTAAAACATATGATGAGTTAAAAAAAAAACCCAAACAACAGTAATGCCACTAGATGCATGCAGGAAACTATTGGGACAAAAAAAATTACTGCACGTTTATTCTGGCCTTTTCTTTTGCTGTTCTTCTGCATGCTGACATATCCCAGAAGAGTACCTAGTCTATTTATAGTATGTATCTGGAACATATGCTTTCTTCTCTGCTAGAACTAGATTTTCTTTAGTTGGAGCAGTGCCATCTGCAATATTTACTTTTTTTCAAAGATGATCCTGTATTTCAGTCTGAGGAGAAATTTCTCAAAGTGGTCTTAACTGTCTATTTCTTTAATATGAACTCCCCTTACCCCCAGAGAGACTCTGGTTTTCATAAGATCAGTTTGTCCTCTATGTGCCTGTTTTTGCTGATACAATCACTAATCTTAAATAGGAAACTAACATTATGCAAATAGTTTCTCAGTGCTATGAACTGTTTTCTGGTGTTTAAATTCTAAGTCCTTTTTTTGTTTGTTTGTTTGTTTTTTTTAAATCGGACAATAAAAACCTTGTTTTGTGTGCTGGGATTATCAAGGTATCATGGGAGAATCAGGTGCTCAAAACTCACTGAAATCTAATCTCCCTTATAGTCCTGAGAAAGTATCAGCCATTGCCAGTAAGCACTCAGTGATCACAATTGATGAGGTGTGGGACTTTTGAACCTGAACAGAATAGTGAGAATTTGGATGTCAAGCCATGTGACAATAGAGATCTAAATTTCATCCTGTCTTTCAATCTTCATCATATTACAAATTCATTCAAATATTCTCTTCCCTTAAGTGCTTTTCCTTTGTTTCCAGAAACTAAGCACAGATCTACCTTGTATTCTGCCAGCAAAGCTGTTTCAGTCAGGAGTATGAAGGCAAAGCTGTGGTGGCAGAAGAGCAAGCAAGACACTTACCCTGGCACTGAGGCCTCTGGCATCTTGTGTGAGCACATACAGAGGGTAACAAATGCTTGGGAAGCAGCAAGCTTGTGCATAGCTTGGTTGGCCTGAGAGAAACCCTTTTTGTAGAGAGAGATGGTTGCTGGTGCATTGGCAGGAGCCCTTCATGCTTTTGCATGAGTCTGCATGGTAAAAATAACATAGCTTCTGGCATCACTCCTGGATTCTGGAGACATTGTTGTCTATCCCAGAGTTTCTAGTTCACTTCAGGACTTCTCTTGAAGGATACATGAAGGTTCCTTCCTAGGCAAAACCCAGGGTTGTTCTCGTGGTGGGTTAAATCGCTCTCTGTGAGTAATTCCTTACCAGATAATAGAGAGGAGATTACGTCAGATTTGGCCCTATCACAGTCATCCAATACAATCCTAGCAGACTACATTCCAGTATTTTGTGCTTTCTCATGAAAGTATCTTGCATTTCTCACTTTGAAAAAAACCACAACAAACAAACAAAAAAACCCCACAACAACAACAACAAAAACAACAAAAACCAACCCCTAAAACAGCAATCAAAAATCCCAGGCTGGCCTTACTTGATCAGGGGTTTGGACTAGATGATCTTAAGAGGTTCCTTTCAACTTCAGTCATTCTTTGATTCTGTGCCATGCTCTACCTACATACAAAACTATATATATCAGGACAGTAATACCAAAACTGCTGTTCTATCTACTCTGGAATATTTTTGCTGTTGATGACATGACTAGCAAGGGGTTAGGTACAAGATGGATTCAAAGGTAGAATAAACATTGGATGCAGAGAGACACCAGCTCTCTTTGACTTCAGGAGATGTGCAGAGATATTCACCTCTCATTTTCCTTTGTGGTGCTCTTCAAGTTATGACAGCTTGTCACTATTAATTTCTACTTTTTAAAGGTAAGGCTTTCAGAAGCCAAGGAGGTTGGTTAACTTGTGTACTGCTCTTTCAGTCCTACTAGGAAACTGCTATTGGCCTCGATGTTGATTATTCACATAAAAGGATGCCAGATCTGGCCTTTCAGATATACTCAAAATTTGCCCAGATATAAAGAATTTGCTCATAGCTAAGTAAATAGAAGCGTTTGCAGTGTATGTGCAGGCAGAATTCAATGTGCCACAGGGCTGTCTGTTTCATCAGGAAACCAAGTGAACCACAGGATAATTTGTGTCTTGAACCAGTTTCGTTTCTTGCTGCTCTAGGAGAGTTCTTGATTCCATGGGAAAAATCTGTGTCATTACCTTGTGACGACTACGTGCTGGACCAGATTGATCTTGCAAAAGTGGAGCTATAATCTTCCCTTATTTGGCAGACTAATGTAACACTTTCTGCTGTATACCAAGCTACAGAACCACTGTAGTTTCACTTGGAGTCAGCAAGTTGGATCCTGTATTAAATCTGCCAAATCAACAGAATCCTATTTATGAAGCTGGAAATCCTGTTTCTGGGTATAATTCTTCAAAAGAAGCTGCATGTTTGGCTTTAATCTAGCCATTCCCCTAAGTGCATTATTCAAGCAACAGGAATATTTTTAACTTAGAAGATACATGATCATAAACATTTTAACAGTAAGAAGCAAACATTATTCAAAAATGTGTTTGACTGTAGTGGTGGTCTCCAAATTAATTTTCCAGGCTACTTCGTTTCTCTTGGTATGCATGCACCATAGAACATGTGTCCATAAAAGGTATGCTCCTGAGGGTCTCTGACTGTGGCTCCTTTGTGCTGTTGCAAGATACCTGCTCAATAATGATTCTTTCCTCATTCTTGCATGTTATTGTACACATTTTCACTAAAAACTTATTGTCATAATTGGTAAGCAGCAATTCTCTTTTGAGTAAAACATTTATATTCAGCTCATTAAAATAGATTGGTTTGACAATGTTGTAAATTCATCTGCTTTCATTGTATTTGGAAATGTGAGCTATAGAAATTAATCAGCACTCACATGCTGCTTTTCAACTAATGAATAGACCTAAGGACGAGATAGCCAGTGAGACTGGCAGCTGGATCTGAGCTTCTTCAGAGGTCGTCACCAGATATTATAAAATAACCAGCTTGATAAAAAGCAAAAAAATTATCTTTTTCATGTTCATTGGTCAAATATGAGTGGAATAATTCATCCCTACGTTGTTCCCAAAGAGTAGGAGTGACAAGAAAGCTACTACAACAACTGGAAAGTCAAAGACAGAATGGACAGAAGTTGAGTGACTCCCTCCCAAGTAAGAAACAAAGTTAACAGGTAAATCTGTATGCGAATCTTGCCTCTCCACTGACTAGAGAAATATTGTGTTGTAGATGATCAGCTGATCTGATTCTGTTTTACAGTTAAACCCTTTACACAAATCTGATAATACTAAAAAAGGAATTCTTACAGATGGGCTTAGGTTAAGGTTGGTTACATTTCCATTATCTGTGTTTGCTATCAAACAGGTGTGAGGTCCCTGTCTTGATATAAAATTCTTGGCTGGAACCAAGGCTTGCGAAAAAAACCCAACCAACCCCAAAACAAATGGAATCGTTCTTGAGTATCTCCATCAAAGTAAGAGCTAACCGTGAGCCTTTTTGTTTGTTTTCCTGCAGAGTTACACCTGTATGGCCAGCACTTGAGATGCAGGGTAAAATCAAGCCAGAGCCTCTGTCATCTGAATGGATGTGAATACACCCTTCTCTCACTGAACTGCTACTGATTGGGGCGTGGGGACTTGTCAATTAACAGGAATGGTGATTAGAATGTTCTAAAAATGAGAATTAAGTGAAGGATGAGAGCTGTAGGTTCATGATCTGAAGGGTTTCAGGGAGTATTAAAGCTGTGACCAATGTTAACTCAAGTGTCTTATCACTTCAGGGAAACTAGTAATGAACGTAGCTTGATCTAAAGATCAGGTGCACTTTGTTATTAGGGTATGTAGGTTTATGGCAACATTAAACAGCGAGGCACAAATTATCTCTAATCCAGAAAGCATATTTTCATGCTGCTGAGCCAGATCTTGGCAAAAAGAATTGAGAAATAGGTTCTTATTTCTAGATTTGAACTAAAAACTCTGTATATTTCAAATACTAGATGTTTTTGTTATAGCTTTTCTTATTAGTGCTCTTTCAAAGTAATTAAATAGTTGCATCTGCACAGCAAATTACTTGCCTGGAAGAGAATTCAAGGTGTGTGTCTTAATGCGGTGATGAACTTGTCATGTGAAAGTCTGGTGCAACCATCTGAAAAGGAATATGCCTCCACTATGGTAACATAGAATGTTTTAATCACCAGATGAACTAGCTGATACTAACAGTTCATTTTTAGAATCTTATAAGCAATGAAATTGTTAAAAAAGCAAAGAATTGTTCATTTTTATTGCATGTATTCTACTGATAAATGCTCTTTGCATAAGATACTTCCAAATGGTTTAGTGAGAATATAGTTCCTGCTACATTTTATCCTTCTAAAAAAGAGTTATCCTTCCTCCACGAAAGATTATTTAACTTGCTTCAATTTAAAAGCCGCTGCTTGGTTGTTTTTTTTTCTCTAGACACAGAAGAAATAAAAATTTACTTTGCTGAAATAATTCCTTTGTGTATGCATATCTAAGCGCAACAGTAAAAATATCAAAAATATCAACAAGATGACAGAAATTAGCTGACATTCAAACTTTTTCTTCCTTTTTTTTTTTTCTCTGAGATGTTGCGGGTCTATTCAAAACAGAAATATTGGAAACATATTTTTAGAGTGACTAAATTTAACAACACAACCCAGAGAAAAACAACCCCTAGGTGATCTGCTTTTTATAAAATACATAAATAGTTTTTGAGAATTAGTTGTAGGAACAATATGTCTTATTCCTCTGTTTCCTTTATGTAATAACATTGTAGTCCTGAGGGATGACAAGAAAAAATAGTTTCATTTACTGGGGCTTGAATTTTAGTGGTTTTAAATCTATAATTTTGTGACAGAATGGCACAACACTATTTTCTATTTGCAATTTATGTCCAAGACAACGAGAAAAAGTCTAGCAGCATTGTTGATACTATAGATCTTTCCATGGTTGTTTGTGTTTTGCTATTCATTCTCAATACTTTCCTCCCATAAATAATTGATACTGTAACATTTACATATTGAAATCTGTTGTAATGTCTTCCTGAGGAAGTGATCAAGTCTCTGCTCTGGAATCAAGACCTCTGGATCTATATTTTGACAGTGGCTGAAGATATAAATCTCATCAATCCATGCAAACACTACAAAAAAACTAATCCTGTATAAAGAACTTATAAGACAAGCACTTTCTGCAAGAAATACAGTGATTTAATTCTTATTTACTTCAAAAATGGAAGATCAGATTCTGTAAGGTAATATTTTGAACATACCACTAGCATTTCTACATACACTTATTGTACGCCCAAATGCAACATTTAGGTACTGCAGACCATCTTTAATGTACTATATATTGTTGCTAATTTTATTTCATAAGCTACAAAAATATTTGTCCTGGAAGGAGAGGGAAGGCAGTGTAAAGCTATTGATTCATTACACTATGATGGAAGTTAGCTTGTCCTTACCTGGTAAACCTCAGCTACAAAGGCAAGTGATGCCATGCTTGGGATCTTTGAACAAGCAATGAAAACAGAAGAGTGGGATCTTTGTAAACCAGGAATAAAAATTTCAATGAATTGTAACAGCTTAATTTGCAGTTTTTGGATTTCTCATTGTATTTTACTGTTTGGGAATACTTTTGTGCTACACACTATTCAGACACTGGAAAACAGGCAGGTAATGCTTCAAAGGAATTATAGTATGCAGTTCATATTTGAATATTTTTTTTGTAAGTGTGTCAAATAACTAGATACTATTTTTTTAGTGCTTTGGTAAGCATTCAACATATCCCTGTATACAGGATATTATATTGTTTATAGTTATAAAGTTATTAGATTTTAGTGAAATATTAGCTACAAGTAAGAGGTGAAGGGAACCTCATTTGATATATATATCCCAGGAATCTCTTTTTATGGTTTTTATATATAAGGAATCCAAGAAAACCTCAGCATAACCTCCACAAAGAAAACTCTTATTGTTATGTTTCATCATTGAGAAATGTTTATGGGTCCCATAAGATTTCACTCAGATGTTTAAATAATTTGTGTAACCTTTTGGTCGTGTAATTTATTTGATTTATCTGAAATGATTGTAGACAAGAGATTTCATCAGCTCTGCTTTGTTTGAGAGTTTTCTCATAAAGCAATGGAAAGAAAATAGTTCTCAAGTTATGTTAGACTTAAAGTTATCGTAAGCAGCCCCCACAAAAACTAGACAAATTGTGTGTTTTCTCTTAATTTCACCCATACTATGTGCTTGTCCTAGATGCTTGGTATAATTTGATCAAAAAGACAAAAGAAAGACTTGTCTGCAAATAAGTACATCATCTCTTAAAGTGGAGCAAATTTGCAACAGCACCTGCATGGATGCACAAGGAGATCACAGGAAGACTCCTTTGGGAGCCCCCACGTCATGGACAGGCACAGATGTATCTATGTCCTCTCAGGTTTGGGGACTGCAGTCTGTGTCTCAATATAGCTTTTTGCATATAAAGGTCAAGGGTAAGCCTTTTTACTTCATGTTAAAACTAAATGCATCAGCATCAATATCTAGTTGTGTTACAGTTTAAGTAGTATCAATAGTACGATGTGTTACGTACTGCTCAAGCACAACTTTAGTTCGCAAGCTTTTGTATGCAGCCCTATAAAAAAATAATTTGGAAATGTTTCCTGTCTCTGTGCTTACATTTGATGTGTTTGGTTATATTTTGGATGCAGCATTGGCCGCTGTACCTCCTATAGGCGTGTATTCCTCTCTGTCCGTCCATATGTATAGAAAGCTTTAAGCAGTGAAACTGCACAGGCATAAAACTATGGAGGCTGGCAAAACCTCGTTTTCTCTGTCCTCAGCCAGCCCCTCAGGTGAGTTTCCAGGATGTATTGACTTCTATGGGAGAACTGAAGGCACTGATTAAAGGGACGTTTAGTACTAATGAAAAGGTTTAAATGAGTTAGGTCTGCTGTTCGCAAGATGTTCCTCTAAGCTGTGTCCCTTCTCATCAAGCCATCAAGGGAGTTTGCACAGCATATAGCTTAGTTTTTCTGTTCAAAGGAGTGCACGCAGACGGAGGGCGGTCCCATTTACAGTTCATTAGGAATTTAAAAAAATATCTAAGAAAAATGAGGACATTTTTGAATAAAAGAATTTGGATATGATTATTTTCAAAACCTAGTACAAAGCAGAAGCAATCCCGGTGAAGTCAGAGTTATTTTTAAACAAAAAAGTGCAAAGGAGACTGAAGGCAGAACTGTCAAATTATTTCTCTTTATTCTCATAATGATAAAACTCATGACTGCTCATTATGCTTTGCAGAGAGACATTCCTAGTGAATTTATTAGTGAAAAGCAGGTGTTTTAATTTGTGATTCTTCCTATGCAAACATTTTTTTTGCAAAAATTCCTAGAGGACTCAACTGAGGATTCATTCTGGTAATAACATACTAATGTACCTGGCAATAACAATCACTGTAGACTGTTAAGAGGTTATGAGGATCAACAGAACACATTCTTCAAAAGATGCAAACACAGTTTAGTTATGGTAAAACAAACTCTTTTGCCTCTTTTAATATGAATCATTGTGAATAGGAGGAGGATATTAGATGGTGGTACTAAATCTGAATGTTGCTTTTGGGTTTGTTTCAAACCACAAGCATATTTTTTGCCTTGGAAATATATCCAATTGAGTGATTTTGTCTTGTTTCAGAAAGACTGTCTTTTAGTCTTCCTTTAGTGACTTTGCATACAAGAGAGAGTTCATACTCTGATGTAGGACACAGAAGCAGTGAAATCTGTCCTATAGACAAGGCACCTCAATTCTGCAATGATGCCATAGAAGGCAATAACTCCTGGGGCCATGAAGAGCTAGTAAAAATAGAGTAAATCTTTATATCTCTTATTTTGATTAGCTAGTGCAAAATACCATGTAGTTTCAGTATTTCAGAGAGAAAAGTAAACAGATGACTTCACCTGAATTGTCCTTGGAGCAGGACTGCAGGTTCCTGTCCTCTAGTCAGCTCAACTTTATCTTCTTGTTATCTGAGTTTCCTATACAGAGCTCATGAAAGTGAAGCCTGGTAGCTAAAGCATGAGTTCAAACTTGATTCATCTTTGGTGCATCTGTTTCGTGGTAAGTGTTTTGATGAGTGGGAACGGGAAATGTTAACACCTTGTAAGACGACTTGCTATGTGAGAAAACTGAACTTCACAGCAAGATAAATAGCAACCCATCCAACTTTGCAACTGCCAAAGAAGTCTCCAAGTAGCCTGGGGAGCAGAGAGGGTAGGTTGAACTCCAGCCTCCCTAAAAATAATGCAGAAGAGTTGAAAATTTTTCACAGTGTCTATGGATTATCAAAAGTTTCAATCATGGCCAAAAATCTTTTGAGACTGAAGTGGTTATAGTTATCTATTAGAATAATCTGTCAAAGACATTGAAGAATATTTATCCCTTACTACATTTTAGGAGCATCTTGAATTGTCATATTCCACCTGTTCTCATGACCACAATGCTTTTCACTAATCAAAAACCATCAGATTTGTAGCCTCAAGGCATGATCAAAGTGTCAAACAAAATTTGATTTTTACCTCTTTATATTCCTCTGAAGTGCAAATGACTCTGACTTGGCAGCAGTATTCCATACAGAAGCAAAGTCTTAGGCTTCCAGGCACGATAAATGATCCTCAGCAGAGAATTTGTGCAATACATCTGGATGTAACATTAATGAAGTAAGCCAGACAAATCACATTTTGCAATCATAATGTGTTTTATTTGAGAAGACAAGGATATACAAAATGTATTTAATATAACAAAGAACAGCTACATTTGGAATAGAATAACATTTGTGAATGTTATTGAGTTTTGATAATTAAATATATCCTTTAAAGTAGTACAGTTCAAGCTCTTGTTCAGCTGTCTGTAAATTTTATTTTGAAAAGTCAGTGAAGCCTCAGCCTCAATGAAGTCAATAAGTCACTTGACTGAGCCAAGAGTTTTCATCAAGTCAGACTGGGGATTTCTTCTGCCAGTCTGTAGAAAGTACCTAGGTTATGATCCAAGACACAGTCTTGAACTTCTAGAAGTCTGGAAGAAGGCAAGGTATTACCTCCATATTCATTGACTACAGTTATTTCAACATAATTAGACATGCACAGAATTTTCTGCATTTAAGGTTTTTGACAACATTCATTATTAAAGACAATTTTGATGAAAATTAATGTTACTGAATATTTTATGCTTTCTACTTACTTAATAGCGTTCCTAAAATCTGCATCTCAAAATCTTGAAAGTCCCCTGCAGTTCCCTGTCCATCACTGGTGTGTTTCTTAAAAAATAATTTCTGATAATAATGTATATACTTTACAGTTGATCTTACTACTGCATATATTCCAATTCATTAATTATACCTTTTCCTTGGCATCTAATTTCTGGAGGATAAAATTTCATAGGAAACTTTATTATCAGCATGTTTCTTCTGGTTTTTGGTGCAATTTTCTGCCTCCTTTATGAGAAATACCAGAGGAGGTATTTTGTTTCAGTTGTTCATTTTTGAGCCACTTAAAAGTTTAGTCTTTTCAGAAGAAAAAGAAATTTCTTTAACTCAATTGATAATATAAATGCAGTTCAATGGCCCTTATTCCTGTTCCTACAATTTTGTCTAAACATGTATTTTTGGCTATATGAGGCAATTGAATTTTTACTTTCCTCAGAGTTTTCCAGTATGAAGTGTCTAGATGTTAATGATAGAGCACTAGAGTAATCTTTCTTCCAGAAAGTATATCCCTCGAACAGCTTTGAATCATACATTTTAATCTTTCTGGGTTCAGGTGGTCAGCAGGCTATCTATTTCAGCCCCCACGGTTCATTATCTGAACATTAGAGTAGTGCTGGAAAAGATAGACCCCCAATGAATCTTATGAAAATATTGCAGAGTTCAAACACATTATATTATTGGTATTAATAAGATGAAAAATTAGACAGTACAAAGCATGCTATGACATTTTTCAATTCAGAAAAAGAAGCTTTCTTCAGAATACATCTAAAAGAAAATATGACAGCAGGGAAATAGATCTGAAGAGGGTCTTTTTAGGCTTGTGAACTAAAGAATGATAGTAAAAAATGTAGGGTCTGGGTTAAAATACATTAGTGAAATAGCTGCATATTTCTCATATACAGAAGAAAAGTCTGTATCAAGGTTGCCAATCAATGTTTTTATATGGAGATCATGCAGTAAATGAAAGTCCAGCACGTTACAGAGGTGCAAAAGTATCAAGGATTAATTGAAGTATTTCTATTTATGAAAGCAACTAACATTTCATTCTCTTTAAAAAAGGCTGAAGCCCTCTTTACCGAGAGGGATCATATTGCAACAAAGAAAAAAAATTGACAGAGAACTCACGTCAGAAAATGGGACTAGACAATATAAAAGAAAATTGCTCCAGTTCAGCACAGTGCATATGATACAAAGCTGAGGAAAATAAGTATGGTACTTATCAAATTTAATATGGTAAATTATGAGATTCTGGATATTTGTATTAGATAGTACTGGGGAATATGGTACACAATATCTCTCTGCCAGTGGAGACAGAGTGACTCTGCCCCCTTATATTGACAACAAGGCCACTGCTGGGACTATGCAACCTTTCCCATCTTATCTCCAGGGAAGTGTCAAGAGGAACAAGGCCAGTTCTTTAGCACATGATTTGTCTTTGTAGACGCTCATTAAATCTTGCTGTTAAAAGCAACTGTGGAACAAGAAGGTAAAATCTTAGCATATTAACAAAGCAGCCACCGTTTCAAAGGCACTAAGCAACAGCACCAAGTCACCAGCTTGCTTATATTCTTCTAATATGGTCAGCTATATGACAAAGGATGATGAAAATGTTTTCTTGTGGATTGCTCTACTGTAGAGGTTGACCAGAGGGCTACCTGATTGTTGATTGACAGAGCAGCCCTCCTGGTCATCACATTCAGGTGCTAATTGTTTGGTAATAATAAAGCTAATGGCCTAACAAGGGGGTGGACCTTAAAAGGCAGGGCTCGAGGCACTAGGGGACCTTTAGTGCCTGAGCACCGGAGGAAGGAGCAGGGTGTGCTCTGCGAGTTGGAAGTTGAGAAACTGCTCAACCTACAATACCAGCAAGAACATCGAGTGCTGGGAAGGGAGACTGGCTCTGCGCTCTCTGCCCACCCAGCACTCCAGGGCAGCTTGCTGCCAGCTTGGGATTGCAGCGCCTCGCTTCGCCTGGATCCCAGACACATCGCCTTGCCTGGATCCCCAACACTCTACCATGAAAACTTTTTCAAATTTGGTTAGTTACAGATGTGATTCTTCACAATGCTTCTCTACCAGTGAAAGCCTTCTTATTGAAGCTGCTGTGGCATACTTTGAGAAACGTGTAAGTAATAATAGTGGAAGTTTGTTATTGTCAACAGGAATTGTGACTGCAGCATAATGTTTTGTTAGTATATCTGTAACAGTAAATCACACCGATCTTCAGACAATGAGGAGAATTCAATTAGGCAGCATCCATTCTCATACCAAATATCTTCTGAGAGTTTCTCACAATCTTTGAAGAATTTAGGAGGTAAATATATACCTTTTACAGTTTCAAAGCAGTTTAGTCATATTTGTAAATGCTATCTTTCTAACTGTATGTCTTTGTATTAAAAAATCTAGTGTCCTTATCTGGAAAAGTACCGGCACTGTAGAATAGCCAAAAGTACTCCAGTTACATCTGGAATTAATAGGTTGCTTACAGCAATCTGTTCTCCATTTCAATCTCTTCTTTGCATTTTCTGTCATTGTTGCATGTATTAGGAGAAAAAGAAAAAGCATACATAAGCAGCACAGAAGTTACCATAGAGAAACCTTGCACAAAGCTCAAGCCTCTAATTTCACTGTTTGTTTGTATGTAGGTACTCTTTTCATGAATGGTGTACTGAAGAAAATAATACAGAAGTAACAGTACTTGATAAGGTAGGGGAATATTTTATGATATACTAATAGACTGATTCAACCAATGAATTGTACAAAGCTATACAGTTGTTCATAGTTCAATATCCTTGGAGAGAGTTTTACCAAAATAACTTTATTGAACCCACTGAGTTACAACAAGATTAGATTAACACAATGGTCCTGTGCAGGTAAGTTGTCACAAGTCCTTTGCACTTTACAGTGAACTAGCAAGTACAGGCACTCATACACCCCAATAGTTGACTGGGAGAGAGACTGGACAAAAAGAACTATCGACATTAGAAATTTGAAATCTTTTTTTCCATCTACTTGCAATTGAGTGGTAACATGACAATCCCAGCTATTCATGTGTAATTACTAACTGAACAACTACTAACCCCACTGCTATGTTAAATTGGGCAAAAACTGGGAATGGCTTTAATCAACATAAATAATATTTTGCCATACTTCATACAATCATATTATTTATCCTGCTTGTAGCCTTCACTTATGACAAACATAAACAAAAACTTGTACACTAAGCATCATTTAATAAGAGCAAAGTTGTACTTTATTATGAACACAGCAGTACATGTTCCTGTGTATTGACAACTATGTCAAAGCCTCTGTCCAAGAACTTGGGTCATAAGAGAAGGTGGCATCAAATCTAAAAGTACAGTAGACAACCTATTTCAGACCAGCTGGAGTGGCAGAAGACTGTACTGCCCTTTTGCTGGCGGTTAGTGCTCTATGAAGGTCAGCTCATGGATGGCAACTTGTGAGCACTCCTTACTCCATCAGAGTGTAAATATAAGGGGCTGAGTGTCCATGGCTGTGGTAGGGTGAAATGTCTGGATTTGCATGTCAGAATTGATACCCGTGTGCCCTCTCCTAGACTCATTTCTATGCACTGACTGCAAAAAGAGAAGGCGAGCAGTAACTGACAGTCCAAATCACACGTTTTGGAAGTAGAGAGCCAAAAGATAGAGATAAATCTGCCCTGTTCCTGGGACAGAGAAGAGAAAATCCTCTTTTAAAAGAGATTGTTGTTGGAGAAAGAAGCCTGTTTCTCTTGCACAGAATCTGTTAGACAAACAGGCTTAGAAATGGTGAGGGAGGCAAATGACTGTTTTCTTTCTTATCTTCTGATTCTGGGGAAATAACTCTTCATGTGCATTCTTTTTTTAAAAGTGGCTAAACTAAAGACATTGCACCTAAGAAATAACCAACTGTTACATGGAACTCTTCTCAGCAGTTAAGCTATAGTCTCACGAACCACTGTCAAAGGTATTAGCAAGAGTGGTTTTATTGAAATATGTATTGCAAAAGTGTGACTTAACAAAGTTGAATGGCAAGATTCAGTTACTGTACTACATAATCATTTGAAAAATGATTCAAAGTTAGCAAGACAAAATCTTAGTGCAGTTTAATACAAGGATATGTACTATATCAGTCTCTTACCAAAGATCTCCAGTTGGTGAAAGTTCTCCCTGTTTCAAGGAGCAACCTTGAGAAGTGTTCCATCTTAAGGGGAGATCTCCATGCAGTGGGAGAGCTCAAAGGTGGCTTGCTTTGGCTGTCATATTTATGGAATGAAGTGTTTAGCTTGTAGTCAATGGGAAAGGTATGCATGAGACTCCTTTTACCTGCAACTTTCTTTGTTCCTTGACAAATGAGTCTTGGAAAGGCCACCACGTGTTAATTGCATGATTGGTGCTCCAAGCTCATATGCATCAATGCTCACTGTGTCACTTTGCTCCTTTGTGGGTTTTTGGAGAGCAGATTGGAACCGGAGAATTTCTTGTCCCAGTTATGGCTCCTGCTTTGGAGCTTGTACCAAACTACCACTAGTTTGGTTAAAGGATCAAGTCCATCTGTCACAGAAGATTATACTTTAATTGGCTGAGCCAAAGGACAGAAGTATCAGTAGGATGTGTCATCATTTTATTCCTGGATACTATATTCAGACCCAAAAGTACAGCATAAAATGCTGTAAACACAAAGGAGACTGCCTGAAAGATAGAACACATTGGGCTTTGTTACCCCTTCTCGAACATTGTAAAAGAAAGAAGGGATAAAAGATTTTGGACACCAGTATTATATAAAATAAATGCTCTATATGTCAAGTATAAAGTTGTAACAAAAAATGTTTAGGTTTAAATGACTTGATAAAAAAATCTTTATTTTGATTTATTCCCAGACACTTTTCAATACCTCTGTGAACAATGAACCTATAGTATTAACAAGACACTACTCAACGTCTCTTTTTCTTTATAAAAGTGGAAAAGAATACCGAAGTATTTGAAAAAAGAATGAACTTAAGCTTTGAGTGTTTTATCTGGCTCTGGTCCAAAACAAACGGAAGGCAGGGAGGGCAGTTACTCTAGGGTGCTGAGAATAACTGTCAGACTTAGAGTACTGAATGGTCTTTGTTCACCTCTTGAAAGAAATAGTGGGGAGAGAGGAGATTATATAGGATATATTTATCTGCTATGTATGTATATGTATTTCCAGTTTTTACAGGAGGACATTAAAAAGAGAGAAAAGCAGAAGGTGATATTATCTTATTTTCCACTGAATATTTTCTAAGTTTACTCAGTATTTTATTTTGAGATTCTGTGATACAAACTGGTGGTCATATGTTGTTGAAGTTCCCACCTGCTCCAATTATTTCTGTACAGAGTTGATTGTGAAGCTGTTGCATACAGAAACACAAAGTAACATTTGTGATGGAAGGAGAAAAATTTTTATCTTAGCATGATGCTCTTGTTTACTGTAGCATTGAAGTTAAAATTTCTATGTTAGTGTTTTTATAGATTCTGAGGCAGAAACAGGTTATCAGACTTTAAGTGAAGGTTATCTACAAGAATGGGATGTTGCTCATGACAGATTTACACCTCTTATTGCTTTCCATGATTTTTCTAGTTCACCACAGAGATCCCATGATGAGATCCACTGCTCTTCTTCTGAAGTAGACTCTAGTCTTATACCCTGATTTTTTTTTTAATTTATTTTTTTGTCATTTCCCTTGGTGTTGTCGAGCAGGAGGTAATATGTTGCAGTCAGTAAAATGGAGTTGTGCTAATGTAGCAGCATCCCGTGTGTAATACATTTTAGTTTCTGCTCAATAAAATGTATGTGTTTGGCTCTCTTTTTTAATGGCTTGTCCATTAAGATGGCCTTTATATTCTTCACGGGTCTGATTTTAGATTGTTTTAAAAATCTAAATACTACAAAGTCTATTCCCTCCTTCATCTGCTTTAATGGAAATTATGCCTAAGGATGAGAGGACAATAGATCTTCCTGTGTCTGAGTGAGATTACTTCTTTGGAGTTTCAGAAAGGTAATTTGTTCTTAAAAATGATGTTTAAAACGGCTTTGTTTCTTAAATGCAATAATTTGGAGCTGTCAGCTGCATAGAAGTAATTAGAATCTAGAAAATCCTCAGGTATTTGGAAATTATTTCTGGGAATCTTGAAATATAGGATTTACAGGCTTATGGTACGTACAAAAAGAAAATCTTGCAGCTGTAAAGTAAGCCAGGCACACACAGCTTCTGTCTACTTGCAAGTTTTTATTTCCTGTGTCCTTCTAACATCTGGCAATGAAATAAATTCTTAAGATTGAAATGCAGTACCAAGGCTTAATTTTTCAGAGTGAATGTAGTTTAAATGACTTGCTGTAAATGCATTCCAATGAACAGGAAGAAAATATGAAAATAAGGTAACTAGTTACTGAGGTGGATCTGCTCCTATGTTCTCTCTACAATGAAGCATCAAACTTAGAAGCCATCTTTCAGTGTGGTAGTTTATCTCTCCCTGGAAGGAATTAATGTGGGGTTTTTTTAATGTCTTAGAGGTATTCAGAGGCCTGCTTTTTTGTTATTTACTTTTTTATTTGTTTATACTTAGCAAACATTCATTTTTCACAAGATTGCTTGCTCGAACCCCTGCATGTGGAACATTGTATCCCAGCAGGAGTACAGCTTCTGACGGGGTTAACTGGAAAAGAGAGAAGGCACAAATCACATCTTAAGATTTCTGAAATATTGATTTGGTTAAAATACTGGTTCTTAAACTTCTGCTGTTACTGCCTACTGCTCTGAGAAGGAAGCAGCTTTTCTTTACTGATAGAAATGCAACTGGCTACAGCTGTCAGTAGCATGGGGTGCACACTGGTAGCTGTCCTGAATAAGATGTGACACAGATACATCGAAGAGTATGCAGACTAAATTTTACTGCTAAAGAAGTAAGTGTGCTGGAAGAATTATTCCCATGTCAATAACACATTGTTAAATATCGGTTTTGGTGTCCTTCATTATAAGATATTGTGGCAAATGAATGCTTTTTCATCAAGTATGTTCCAAGAAAATCTACAAATCAGAATGGAAAGCTGTTTGCTTCATCAATTCCTGCTTCCAAGGAATGCATTCAGCATGGTTCCCTCACAGTACAAGACTACAGTATGTTTTTTTCTATCTACAGTATTTAAGCCCCAGTTATGTTGGCCTCTCCAATTTTCGATCCTTATTTTTTATATTATTGTTATTCCATAACCTGTAGGGTCCAGTTAGTTTTATTCTCCAGGTACCTTATCTCTAGTCATTCCCCAGCCTAACCACTCTACATAAACCTTTATTCAGACTGCTTCCCCTGAGATGTAAAAATATCATTTATAATAACAGCAGGGGGGGACCATAAGGTCATTGTATAAATCATTTCAGCCATGACATGGGAAATATTTTCAAAAGGAAGACATACCAATAACTGAATATATTTTGAAAAAATGTTTTTTATAAGAAGGTTTTAAAGACTTAAGGCTGAAGTTGAGGGGGTAATGTTCCTGGGCTTCCATTTACCAGCTAGTATAGAATAGATCTTATTTCACATGCAGGAAATTTATTGTTCATTCACCATGCAGTCACTTTGCTGGGATAGAGAAATCAAGAGGCAGATTCCAGCCTCACTGAAATAAGTGGCACAGAGCTCTCTGCATGTGTGCATCTTGCCTCCATAAGCCCAGCCCCTGCTTATGCATGTATATCTTTTGTAACTACAAAACTGAGACATCAGATGGAAGCTGACATTTTCCTTTTACAGAAGTCTGTGCAAATGCTAAGGCCCATGGTACAGTACTTCCAAAGCAGGTGGTACAAGGATGCCAGGAGGAGCACATCCCAAAGGCATTTCTGAAGCATGGAATTACTCAGTCAACCTGCTGGATGTTTCTAAATGAAAGATGGAGGTACTCTGTTTTGGACAGCTGTTGCTGTGGATTTCTATTTTTTTGGGTTTGTTTCATTCCATTTTAACTAGTTATCAATATGGTCTGTATCATTTACATAGTTGATGGGTTTGGAAAAAACACACTAAATTCTTCCAGCCATCTTAGCACCACTTTTCTGCTAAAAGAAAAAGTCTCAGAGAATGATGAATTACACCTCTATTGTTCTACCCTACCTCTCTGCTAATTTCTTAGTCTCTTTTGAAAACAGCAAGTGATTACTATAACACTGACTTCTGGGTTTAAATTCACAGTTTCAAAGTGATTCTACTAACTCTTGAGTTATTCTCCAGCTATAGTTATTTCCAGATCTGTATGTAGCTCTATTTCCTAAATGCAATGAAATTCCAGTGCAATTTACATTATGCTATACTAAAATAAACTTTTCTTGCCGGAAGCCTATTTATTAATAACACTTCACTATGAACTGCATTTACAGCTAAGTGTTGCAACCATTTACCGTGCAATAACAAAAATTTACTACCACTTTTTTCATTTGGTAATGTTTTATCACCTACAGCAGAAGAATTACAAATACAGCCAGTTAAATCCTAAGCCATATTTTTTCCAACTTAATACTGGTATCCTTTTGCCTGGAGGATATATAATAGCTTTAATTAAGCCCATTGTTTACTAAGGAAACAGCAGCATGACACTTAAAATACCCCTTTGCCTTATAGTTAAAGGACAAAGTTCACGGAGTTGATGAAGGAGTCTCTGCATGCAGGTGTGAAACTTCAGTGCAGCTATTGCTCTGTTTTTACAGCTGTTGATCTTTCACACCTCTCAAACAGACACTGCTGTGCAGGAATTAGTATATAGAAAACTGGGCACAGTGATTGGGTATCTCTAGCATCATAATTCTTCTGCAGTATTTTAGGATAACATGTACATTTTATTTCTATTTACTGTAAATTAGGTACAAAAGGAAAGAGATTGGTCTAAATATTTCAGTTGAAAATGTGTCTCGATGCCTGCTTTATATACAGTTGTGGTTTTGTTTGGTTTTGTTTTGTTGGGTTTTTTTTAATTTTGCTTATTATTATTCTGGTTGTCTAATTTTTATTTCTAAGAAGATGAAATTTGATCTGAGAATTGAATCTGAGAATGTGTTACTCAAATCTTGATGAAAACACTTGAAAATTTCAGAAAAGACACCTCTGAAATCATTCATAATCTTTGCATAACCATGATGAATATTGTGGCAGTGCTAAGAATATTAGCAGCTCAGTTGCATCTTTCGTAGGTATTTTTCTTTCTAAAATAGTTCTTTACATCATTTAGCACTGGTATTAGGGTCAAATATAGAGTCTTCAAGACAATAAAGGACATTTTCAGCAGAAATAATGCTGTTTGATTAGTTAAAAGGGCCTAGAAAGAAAATCAAGCATGGAACTAGGTAATTTTTATATATGTGAATGCATAAGGGGAAGCAAAAGTCGGGAGCAGGGTTTCACACCAGACTGAAAGTCTGAAGGAACTGAAGGAAAGGGAGAAAAAGGCCCAAAAGTAGCTGTGAAGGCTACAGGTAGTGTCATGTATGGTCTCTTGGGGAAAGAGGATCCACAGCTGTCCCAGACCCTGTGAGGCACCTTCTATTACATGGGGTAGGAGGTGAGCTCAGTCTTAGTTGGGGAATTCAAGCTGTTTCTCCAGAAACTGAGACTCCTTTCTCCTGGCTCTACTGATACAAGAGTCACTGCAGAGTGAGAGCTTTTTTTTTTCCTGTAATATATTACCAATAATAAGCTGCAGTTCATAAGAAGGCATAGTACTGCCTGTGGTGTAAATGATTATCGGGCAACTGGGTGCATTCGAACATTAGACTCTAATGTTGCCAGATCTAAACTCTCTCACCAGATTTGGGATGTTATAAACATAATTCATAGGTGTTGTAATTTTCACAGGGGTAATAGTACACAGATGTACATTATCACTCTGAACTACCCAGAAAATTTGAGCATATAGATCTCATTAAAAATACAGGTTTCAGTGAATCACAAGGCAAATGTTTCCTGAATTTATCTTTCTCTTACAAAATTGAATCAAATGAATAATTTATGTAGCTCAATTTTTATGTTATTTCTTGTCCATTTTACTCTAGCGCAAAAATTAATTTTTTTAGGATATTCTTAAAGAAAAAAAATTACATAAAAAGGATGGAATTTACTTACCATTTCCAAGAAAGAAAAGACGGGGGTTTATGCTTTCACTGTTATTTGTGCCATAATAATTTACATTACTTTCTAAACTATGCAATCTTGCATATGGAAGCATCTCTACCCTAGGGGTGGTGGGCTGGTAGCTGAGGTTGAAATAAAATTGAAATATTTTTTTCTCTTTCCATAATGCACACTATTCATGCTTCATAAAACTGTGTTGTCTGACACTTCTCTAGATAGATGTAGCCTCCTGATGATGTGTCATGCTTCATTATGTTAGCAAGTTCTGTTCCTTAGAGTTAATCAAATGGCCAGTGGAATTTTTTCACATCTTCTTCATGTGTGCCTTACTCAAGTTTCTTTGCTGAAGGCAGGCATTTTATATCCCTCTGAAATTGCTTTTAAGAGCAATTCTATAAATGATGAAGAGTGTGCTAAGGTCAAAAGTGTGGGATGTACCAAGAAGGTGGCCTAGTCCACCAGTTGTTTACACAGGTGTTCTGCTAGTGCAAGCCTGTTGTCTTTGGGGAACATGTATCTGCCTTGAGACTAGGCAGATTTTTCAGTTATGCCACCAAAGAACTCCCTAACTGATCCGTGCAACTGTGGCCCATGTAGAAAGAGTTACCCAAAGGCAATTCCAGAGCATTAGTAACATGGTAGAAAAAAAGACACAGAATTAGCAGAATTAGGCATGTGCTGATAAAAGAATAGCTCTAGGTCCACAGCAACATGTTTGAACACTAACATGCATGCTATTTTGGTGCTTCAGAGCACCACAAGTTCCCAGTGGGGAAGCTGAGGTTATATGTGTCTCTGATGTTTGTACATGCACTTTTCTTATTTCACTCTGTATTTACAATGCATGTTTTTCCCCAAGTTAATGCTGGAACCAAAACTCAGCTTTAATCAGATCTATAATATCTACCAATATATTTTTATGTGCAAAATGTCAGCTTCTGTTCATCTAAAGGTTAAGATGTTCTTCATTTAGTGTAGGTCAAATCTGACCCATTCCAGAAGTCCCATTAGACTTCTGGTCTCCATTTTTTACTAAAAGATAAATGTGATACTCTTTCAGGAATAATGAGGTCACCCTATACTCGGACAGCACTCTTCCCACCTTCTTCTTCCCGCAAGAACTGCCAGCAGAAGTATCATTTCAGGATGAGAGGGACCATCCCTCTATGAAGCACTTATGGATGTTGTGTAGGGCAAGAAAAATGTGTTTGCACCAAAACATGCCAGAATATCAAATTATCTCAAACTCATTTTATTTTCCTGTAAACTCTGTGAGTACAAATTCCTTTCATGAACACCCTGGTTTATTTATATTAAATCTCATGTCTTTTTTTTTTTAATAGGAAGTCCTTTGTATTTACAGTTTCTGAGAATATGAGTTAAATCCTTGATTCTATTTGGCTAATAAGCATAGCTGAGGCCTGATCGACTATTAACTTAGACTGAGACTCAAAATCTTAAAATAGTTCTAGTATGTCTTAAGTATTTTAAGAGAGCTTGACAATATCTGTACTGTTGGAAGCCACTCAGTCTCACAGCCTTTCCCCAATCATTGGCCAGGAGATGATCGTTACAAAGTGCCTTGAAGTTCAGCAAACATTAGAAATTATTTTTCTATCATTCTTAAAAAGATGAATGTACTTTTCTTCTAAAAGAGAACTAAAATATATTTTGCCTTTTTTGTTCACTTGTTTAAAAACAACAAAAACAGCTACATACAAAAATGCACTGAAAGTCAAAGCTTGTAGTTTCTGCTTTGTCATTGCTGAATTAATGTCAAACGCAGAGCCCTGGGTTCAGCGTTTGTCAGCTACCTCCTGCTCCAGAACCAGCAGAGGGAGCACAAAACACTGTTGGTTTCTTTTCTTTTAATTTCTCGGTGGTGGTGGGGCTGACTTAAAAACAACACTCACGAAACCCAGAGGTTGTCAGAACCAATAGGGCATCGTCAAGTTACGTATTTTTCTGGCTGTCTGCTTAGAACTGTAACTGATGGTATCTCTCACCTCCCAGACAATCACACACAAACTCCACATATTTTTTGTTTTCTTCAGAAAATGTCTAATCTTTTTGTGATGGTTTTGACTTTAAATCAATGTTTCAGCTGAACTTTCGATGCCACATCTTTTGATCACCACCTAAAGGTCCAAATAAGTGGTAAAATCACAGAATGCTAGGAATAGTTATGAATAGTTAGGAATGTTAGGAATAGTCAGGAATACATAATTTTTTCTACTTCAGAATAGAATACCTCGACTGATGTAATTCTGGAGCAAGTTAGTATCATGAGCTTGTCGACTCAGTTTTTATATCTTTTCTGTGTTATACAGCTGTGTGTGTGTTCTGCAGTTCTTGAAATATCTTCTTCCAGCTTCACTGCCCGAGGCCACAAGTGTGCAGTGCAGTTCTGCCTCCCAAAGAATGTCAAACATAATGAAAAAATGAACTTGCAAAAGAGCTGATTTTTGTATGCCTTTCTGCTTGATTCTACTGTGTGCTCTTTTGCTTTCCCCAGTTCTCCTAGGTTTTATTTTCTGCTTTTGGAACTGTATCCAAAGCTTCCTCAGAATGAATTCATTTTACAAAGCTTCCTCATAATGAGGCTTGTCACACAAATGAATGGAGCTTTGCTGAACTCTCACAATGTGGCACAGGCTGACTCAACCTTTCAATGCTCACTCTCAGAATTAGCATTCTTGTCTAACAATGGTTTTTGCCCCTTCTCTTTCTGCTACTGAAGCTCATGACCTGATATATTCAAGAAATCGCACTCACAAAAATGAATGGAAAGTATAAGGATTAAAGTGAAGGTTAGCCTCACAGAATAGAAGAACTTTAGAGTCGGGTTTTCTTCCTTATCCATTGGACCTAAGTATTGTAGTAGAAGCAGAAGAGTGAGTGATCTTACATTCAGTGCTAAAGGTGAAGGCAGCTTTCTTCATAAGGGGCAAAGCCTGCATGCTTTAGGACTAACTTCAATGAAACTACTTTTATGGCTGAGGCAAACAGGGTTGGCTCACAAAATGCATACTCTTCTGCTTTACCAAGGAGGACAGAAAAATTGCTCAGCATCTTTTGAACACCTTGTTCCTCTTTAGACCTCTGAACAGCCTAACCGTGAAGGCAAAATTGCAAGATAGCTGTTTCGAACTAGTGAATCTCAGAATCACAGAATTGTTTTGGCTGGAAAAGACGTTCAAGATTACCAAGTCCAACCTTCAACCTAGGACTGCCAAGTCCACCACTAAACCATGTCCCCAGGCACCACATTCAAATGTTTTTTGAATACCTCCAGGGACAGTGACTCTAGCACTTCCCTGAGCAGCCTGTTTCAATGCCTGACCACCCTTTCAGTAAAAAAATTTTCCTAATATCCAGCTTGAACTTCCCCTGGTGCTGCTTGAGGCCATTCCCTCTTGTCCTATTGCTCTTCATTTAGGAGAAGAGACCAGCCACTCCCTCTCTTCAGCCTCCTTTCAGGTAATTATAGAGATCAATAAGGTCTCCCCTGAGCCTTCTCTTCTCCACACTAAACAGCCCCAGCTCCTTCAGGCGCTTCTCATAAGACCTGTGCTCCAGGCCCTTCCTCAGCTTAGTTGCCCTTCTCTAGACCCACTCCAGCACCTCAATGACTTTTTGTAGTGACTGCAGCTAATCGTACAAGTTCTGGAGAGTTTTTGAGGACAGCCTTCTTCTCAAAGGGGACACAGTGCAGAGGAAAAAAAGAGTGAGAATTTCTTTGAAATCCTGAATTTTCATTCTGTAATTTTAACCCTGTGAAGGAAGAAAAGATAGACAAAGACAAGAGAGAAGAGGAAAGGGATAAGAAGGAAGGGAACGGAAGGAAAAAGAAAAGAGCAGGAACACCAAGACTGAAGTTCAGCATTTACTACTGAAATGTCCAGTGGAATGGAAACTCAACTTTATTTTATTTGTTTTTTTATTATTTTTTAAATAATCACAATAACTTTTTAATTCAACCTTTGGAAATGATGTGTGACTCCCCATGCTGGTCTGCAAAACTTGCATTTAGGCTTTCAGCCAGCTATCACAAGTGTTGGAAAAGCCTAGTAGTACCAGCTCAACTAAGGGCATCTCTAATGTGTAATATGGTATGCATGGCATCCTCTACAATCAGACTGTAAAAATCTGATGACTACAGAAGTTCTTTTCATGTCCTGGCTTCTTCTGCTTAATATTTTTGTAAAAGCAAGCAGTCCAGAAACATTGTGTGTGGTGGACAACGTTACATTTCTTCCATGAAGTTTTAATCTTGGTTTGTGCTGGTGACCTTGCACAATCTTTGAAAACCTCTATTGTTTCACTGATTAAGCTGATGGACTGACAGTTTTCTGCTTTCTATGCAAAATATGCATAACACCTTGCTTGATTACAGATACAATTGCACAGAATTATTAGCATTATGCAGTAGAAATTATGAAAGTGCAATTTATGATCATCTGGCTCCCAGCCTACTGTCCTTTATTAAACCAAGAGAATATTTTGGGGAAGAAAAATAGGGAGCAGAAGCAGGGTAGTTAATGATTCCATATTCAGTTCCACTTGAGGCAGAAACAAAGCATGCAAAATTTAGCCCAGAATTATTAATGTTCCTGGGGTTATAAACCGTACTGAAAACTGAAAGCTATAAAGGAAACTATTAGACAGCCTTAATTAAAAACAACACTACCATCTCTCCACATAATAAACACACTAGATCTGAGTAAAAGAAAATTAAGGTTAATGGTGATTAAACATTTGAAATAAAAGGAAGACTTTACAACTTGATGCTGAGGGGGTCTTGTGAGCAAGGTGTGCACCCCCTTCATGCTCCCCACAGCTCCATTTCAGGGAGTGGTGGTGGATAATCATGAAGCCACTGAATTTAGTGAGGATGTACCTACCCTGTCACACAGAGAAAAGGCAAAAGCAGAACACCCATTACTCCTAAGTTAATGCTAGATGAGGAAAGGGGAGAAATGGCAGAGGCTGGACTCCCTGCCAGGCAGAGGAGGCAGATGAAAGGCCAAGCAAGGAGAGGAGCTGACCAGACACCCCTGTTTGGGAGGGAGCCAAGCCTGGCTGCAGAGGTGAGCAGGACCCCTACGGGGATCACCCGACAGGTACAGCCTTAGACAGCTTCAGGCTAGCTAAGGCAGAGGTCAGGCTGAACAAATCTGATTAACTTCTCCTAGGAAGTGACAATGACAGCTGACAGGAGCACCACAGTAGACATAATCTCCTTGGACTTCAAGAAGCCTTTTGCTGTGGTATGGCTTCAAAGGCTGTTTTTTAAAACTGGTGTTGCTGGCAGGATTTGACTAGCTAAATCAGCAACAGAGTGAAGGAAGCAGGTTAAAAGCTCATTTGGATTTGGTGCTAATCACCTTGACAGTGACCCTTTAAAATAAAAAGCATTTTGAAAAAAGACTTTACACTGCTTGTAGCTGTAAGTACTGCCTGTACTTACCCAAGCAAAAAAGGCTGACTTCAGTCAGAAAGATGAGCTTGATAGCTTTCTTTAATTCTTAATAAAAGAAATATAAAGCAGATGAAAAAAGCCAGCTAAAGAACTTACAAGTAAGCCAAGAATTTCATACTGATGGTCTGGGTCTTGTAAGTACAAGCATCAGAGTAAATTTACTTTCACGTATAAAAATCAATGGCCTTCGTTATTGTAATTAGATGTGTACTTAAAAGTATAACTATTTTAATTAGGAGATGTTTTGCCTTCTTGTTTCAGTAAGAGTCATACCACTACTGGCAGACAGGGAAAGTCTCAGTCTGCACACAAGTTATAAAGGCACAACAGCATTACTTATTTTCTTATCAGGGTGTAAGCTGCCCAGGCACATCCTGCTATCAGAACACCATCTTCCAGCTGTTTTCATAGAATCATCAAATCATCGAAACGTCAGTGGAAGGAACCACTGAAGGTCTTTCAGTCAAAACCCCAGCTCAAAGTAGGACTCTCATCATTGCTAGAATATGTCAGCTCTGTATGGCTCTTGCTCGGTTGTGAAAATCTGATTTGATGATTTTACAAACTCTCAGGGCAACTTGCTACAGCGCTATGCTACCCGCCCATCTTTGCTGCTGTTTGCTTTATTTTGGGGGGTTTTTTAGTGCTTTACCTATAGTGCTTGATGAACCAGGATCCCTGAACACTAATTCAAATGGGCTAAGCCTTTATAAACAAACACACCCTTCCTTTTCTGTTGTTTCCTACCTCAGGAGTGGGTTAAGGCTGGTTTGTCAACACTGAGTACAATGTGTTGCCTTTTGTTAATTTCACCCAGTCTATTGATGTTGTTCAAACTTTTTTTTTGCACTTAATTATTGCAGCACATTGTCTTGGGGCTATTTGAGGCTGAAAAACAAGACTTTAATGATAAAACACAGGAACAAAGACAGGCTACTCTTGTCAATGTCAGCAAATAAATAACATTAATCTGTCTTCATTACTACCATGCATGGTGTAACACAAGACTACACCAGGTGGGAAGAGGTATTATATCTTTTAACCCCTCTACAAGTGCTAAGAATTAAGCTGAAACTTAAACTGAAAAATTTTCTTTGATCAGCAAAGAGTAGTGACAGTCATTTTGTCTTTAGAAGCTTTTTGACATCTTTCTGTTAGGATACTGAGAGAGTGCAGAATTGTCTGACCTGACCTGTCATCACCAGTTCTCGATGGGAGATGCCTCACTGCCATTTCTGTCTTTGGAAACTCTGCCTCGTCTGTATGTTGTAGCAGGATGCTTATTCCAGCTGGAGTTGTATCTCTTCCCTGCTTTATTATTAAAAGTCTGAGGTTTTAATTAGCATGTAGTTATGTTTTAGAGTGCTTTAGAATATGCCATGTTCTTAAAGGCTTTCAGCTAATGGATGTTTAGTTTCCCCCTCCTTACCATGAAAATGAGTTATCCAAGCAATATGTGCTAAATGTTTTAGAGAATAAGGGTTGGACACACACAACTAGATTATGTGGCATTGTAAATCAGAACTGTGCAATTCACTTCAGTGATTTGAATTATCTAAAGATTTGGACTATTAATTATTGGAAGCCTACCTTTTTAAAAGCAATTTTTTAGTCACTTTGACATCTAACCATCTGGCTTCAGTTTCCCTCGGTATGCACTTTCAGACATGAATACTAGGAAGCTTTGTTTAAATATGCAGATTACCTAGGCAGCATGCAGGAGATGGTAAAAGATACAGCTTTGATTGCACGGTTTATTTCTTTACAAAGTTGTCTTGGTGAAACTTCACATACCAGTCAGTAATGGACTTGATTTGCTGGTTCCTTTATTATGGCTTTGTACTACTATTAGAGAATTTAACTGATGGGATAAGAAAAAAAAATGCCCTGGATGCTATGAGCATCTGCCACAGTAACTGGTCCTCCTGTGGTGGCAACAAGAGATGTTGTTTAGGGAGTACCTCTGAGCCTGGCCTCTTTTTGTAGCCTATTCCTCTGGCACATCTTTGTAAAGCATAGGTGTTTGGGGAACAATAATGGCTATTGCAGCACTATCCACACAAAGTGTATTTATGGTCTATCTGCAACTCTTTTGGTTTTTGTACTCACCTTTCAGAGGTTTCAAAGACTTCCTATGTGTGCATGTGTTGCGGTTGCCCATCTCTCCCTGAGTGTGTTCACACATTGCAGCTCCAGCACCTCTGGGTCTCTCATTCCCAGACTGGAGGCTTTGCTCTCTTTGGCTGCCACTGCTCCATCTGACAAGGAAGCTGAATCAGCATCCTCACCCTTCAGAGCATTATCACCAAGTCAAATGGGCAGAAGCTGTAGACTGGGCTGTGAACCCAGAGACCTAGTCTACTTCTAACAGGCTGCTCACCAGGAACAGCAGAGTTCCTCAGCCTCAGCCTGAAATTCATAGCATGTTCTTTCATATAGCTCCTACACGTGAACTGTAATTTTATTTACCATCAGAGAACAGTCTCATCTATAAAGTAAGATCAAGTGTTTGAACACAGAGTTGTGTTCCCCCTTGGGATATGATTTTATCCAGCACAATATTTCCTGAGGCAGCAGAGTTATTGACTGCATTACTTTATGTTGCTGCAGAATGGAAGCCTCTGTAAAATAGCCTTTGTCACCCTGTTTAGTCATGATTGTATATTCAGGTGTAGATTCAGAAGGGGATACAGAATACAGAAGAATCTCAAAGAACTTTGGACCAACCTGCTATTTTTAACTCCAGTCCTTCTGTTGAGATTTCCCCATTCATCAGGTGTGGAGACAATCTGTGGTCCTGGGCAGGGGTATGTGCTCCAGCACCTTTACAGTCTCAAGTAACTACCTCCCCTTGTCTCCCTCCACCCCCAAGGCAGGAGTGTACTCTTCTCATCTGATGTCCCCTGTAGGAGAAAATGCCTTTGTGCTTTTCTGCTACCCCAGCTGCAATTCTGTCACTACTCTTGAAGATGAAGCCTGAAGGCTAGTTTTTATCTTGATTAGGAGTTGAGGGATGGTTTGTATATACTGCTAATACAAAAAAAACCCACCCAAAAAAAAACCAAAACAAAAAAATAAACCCAAATCAAACACAAACACTTTATCTGGAAAGGTTGGGGGTTTTATCTCAGTTTTGTAACACTTGTGACATCTCAGACATAACCATTTCATCAAAGGTAATAGTATGTAAACGGTTAGTTTTGAGTTCATTAAGACCTTTCACTCTCCACAGTTTAAAACAGCTATTGAGTTTCAGTAGCTTGGAGTCTTATATATGTGCTATTAATTCAGCAAGACAGATATAACTTTGTATGAAGAAAAACAGCTTAGATTCCTTTAGAACCCTCTTCACTCCAAAACCTGTAGCAGTGTTGAGAATTCTCTGGTCCTGACACGTGTGGCTGAATTTCCCAGCTTGTTGTGTGCTGCTCTAACAAAAACCATCATCAGCCCTTTGGAAGTCTGATTTTCGACGAGCATTGAACATTCCCAGTGAGCTGCAATTACAGAAACAATTGTGCTAAATAACTTTGGACTGACGATGTGTGAACATCAGCCCTCCCAACTTCCCCTTTCTTATTTCCGTTGGAGTCTGGCAGTGCACAGGGTTACGGTAGGAATATTTTAGTGAGTGTCAATGTGCTTCAGAAATTCTGGCATTTCTTCATTTGCCTGTGAATTATGCCTGGGTTTTATGACTCCATAGGCTGCATAGTCTCATATTTACAGTTGTATTTGGTGTTGAGAAGAAAAAGGTCAGGGTATGTTTTACTGAAGCTAAAGTATCTTCAATGCTCCTCAAATAATTCCAATTCTGCTTTCAGTCATAGGTGTGTAAGTCAGCAGGGAGCAACATGTTTCTTATGTTCCATAGTGCTGTACATATATCAAATGTAAGAGGCAGTTTACCTAAGAAAAATAACACACTGCATCAGAAAATCTGCCCTTGTTTATTAACCTTGTGAATTGTTCATTTTGCATTTTAATTTGACACAGTAGAAATTGTTAATATATATATTATGAAGAGATTTAAGGGTTCAACCCCTCCTTAGGAGTCCTACAAATCAAGTCAACAACATTTTCATTGCTGGCTGCACCTAAGCGAGATCAAAAAGCTGTGTAGTTGGGCTAGATGCTTGGTTGTCTTGCCACGCTTACAGCTAACCCATCTCAGGCTGGCTACCCAAGTGAAAATACAATAAACATTGCCTAACCTCTACAGGCAACCTAATGATCTCTGTTTTAGAACTGCAAATTTATTACCTGAAGTGAGAACAGAACAGATTTAAAATATTTGCTATGTAATATGAATATTAAATGTAATAGTTAAAAACTGTAAGTTTAGCAGGTACTTCTTCAGTTCTACTCAAGCACAGGTGGAAATGCAGACTAAATTGTGTAAACCAAACCTCCACGAAGTAATACGTAAATGGTGATGTATTGTGACAAGGTAGTTAACAAAGTGGAAGGACGAACATCTGTCTCCTGCATATGGGTTGTCAGGTGCAGTGAAGATTTGAAGTACATGGAGGCTTATAGAGAAACTTGCAGCATACTGCCTCTCCCTAGTCTTATTTCTAAAACTGAACTTTTTCTATTGTTATTCTAAAAGGATGAACTGACTGAGGAGGAAAAGGTAGTTTCTTATATGACTGTCTGGCAGTACAGGTTATTTATATTCCGCTCACAGAATAGAAATGAGTATGATTTAAAGTTAAGATGTCTAGAAGAAAGGATTTGAAGTCCCATAGGGAAAAGGGTGAAGGAATGTAAAAAGGAAAGCTGTCATTTTAATAAGAAATATTTAGTTAATAAACCAATATTTTGCATTTAAATGTAGTGTATAGTCGATTATCAGAAGACCTAAACCCAATATGTGATAAAGAGGTGTCCTATTATTTGTTTGTTTTATTTTTCCATCTCTGATATTACAGAAACAAATGCTTATTAAAAGAAAGTAAAAAAAAAGATATTTTAAAGAAGTGCTGTTGAATTTGCCTGGAATGGTAACCAGGCATTTCAGTAGAAAACAAAGAAGAACATCTTCCTGTCTTTTTAATATTAATGTTAATATTAATTCTGTCTTTCATATGTGCATGCAGTAGAAGTAAGCTCCTGGCAGGTCAAAGCTTACTTTTGAAATTAAGAGTAACATTTGTGAGGCCTCTGAGGGAAGAGATCGTAAATTTAATAGAATGGTAATTTAGTTTGTCGAATTTTTGTTCTCATACTTGAATGTTATTGCATCCTTTGAAAAACTCACATGAGAAAGATTTGAAATTAGAGATCATCTTAATTCAGAACAAATAATTTAAACAGCGTCCACAAGTACTATTGCTTTTACAATAGATAATAACTTTGTACCCTTTGATGTTCTTTTCTCTCAAGTTCTCAAGCACAACATGAGACAAGTGAGGAGATTTTCTTAACAACATGAACACAAGAAATTTTTCTCTGACAATAAGCTATTCAGCACGTCTTTAGTTTATCTTCAATTCACGCTAGAACAACAGTGAGGTGAGCTTTGGGAAAAATTTTCCAATCTGCTCACTATAAATAAGGTTTCAAAAGTTTATTACTCTTAAAGGGATGAGATGAGAGTAGTTGAGTGATTTGTGGTAAAAAAATCTAAAACTTCTGAATATAAGCTTAGGATAAGAAATGTAATAGCTGTTTAAAACTTTCCTTTCCTCTCACTACGTATAGAATTAGATCCACATATGACCAAACAGAGACACGTGCACAGGATTTCCACTGCTAAGCTGTAGGTAAAGTCATGGAGGATGCATATTCATTAGTACTAAGCATTCCTTTAATCAGTGCCTTCTGTTCTCCCATAGAAATCAGTATTTCCTGAAAACTCACCTGAGGGGGCTGGTAAAACCACTGGAATATTTCCAGAGTAGGATTATCCCAACAGCCTGATTCTGAGTGATAATACATGCCTTCGAAGAACAATGGCAGTTTGAGCAGTACAAACCTATTTGTTTTCAAATGGGTTGTAGACAGATTTTTATTTTTTTTTTTTTATGGTAGGATAGCACAGGAATATGGACCATCTAGGTGCTAGTTGCTATGGTAACCATAAAATCACATCCTTCAAAACCTTTTTATTTAATTATATACATCATTGACTATCGAGTGGAGTAAATTTCTTATTTTCTTAAAAACTCCAGACTGCGAAGGAAAAAAGGCATGTTCATTGCAGTTTTAATGTTTCCTTTGTCACTGATATTCTTGGGAGGAGAATTTTTTCCTTTTTACAGACATTTTTTGCTGATGTTTCATCCAATTTTATCAACATAGTAAATTATTGTATTGGGCTGTAGTGGTACACAGTTAAGGGTTAGAGGTTTGTCATTGTTTCTGTGTATTTATAGCTTAATTCTCCTTGATATTCATGATTTGTTCCCAAGCCATACTGGAGTTGTATTTCACCTTTGGAAATACCTGCATCATGCTGAAATCCATGTCTACTTGAAGACCACATGAAAAACACCACCTGTATACAGAAGACTTTATATATTGCCATTGAAAACAAAGCCAAGATAATAAAATCAAAACTGAGATTGTACAATGGCTCAGATGGTACTTTCTGTACTGCTTTTGTGCACCAGGGTGATTTAGGTGAATGGGCCTTAATAGCCAGAACAATCTGGATCCAAATAATTCAGATAACTCTTCTGTTCTTAAACTACCTTCTTTGTAAAATGGCAATAATTATAGCTAACTTAGATATCTAGGAGAAAAAGTGAAAAATACTATTATAGTAATTTATTTCCCTAGTTTCATAGCTTTTATGACACAACCTTTCTTATGTTAGTAGAAGAGATACATATGTGCCTGACTTGGATACATCATCCTTTTCTTGCTTTTTTACAATACATGTAATATGCAAATTATTTTTTTCTTTTTTATCTTTAAATATTTTTCTTTAATATATATTGATTAAAAAAAGGTGATCTCCGTGTTGGTATTATACAGTCATGTTCAATTAATATAATTCTTTCTTCATTATTCTGATGTTGCATTGTCACACCTTACCAAAATGAATGTTTTCATATAAAAATTATTTTGTTCATATTTAAAAAATAAATCTAGGTCCCACACAAGTTTGCTGTATGAAGTTAAACTGCACATACTGTTGGAGGTTTTCCAGGCAAGAGGTCACATGCTAGTAATTATGTTTATTAGCTACAGGAGTATTATCATTGCAATCAAAATTGCACATTGCAAATCATTATTACTGTTTTGGAAAGTAAGTAACAGAACTGAGAGACGTGTTAAGACAGTTTGTAAAGGCAATTTCTCTGAAATCAATATACAGAATTCCAAAACAGCAGGCATCTTTAGTCAGGTAATAAATAAATACAGTGCTTGAGCTTTATCGAGTGACTTACACTTAACCTAAATAATATTTTTAAGCCTAATTCATAATATTCTTTGTATTGGACAAAATAACTCAAAAATCACGTCAGGAAATTTAAAGCTGTAGCATTAGTAATGCAACAAGACAACTTTATCAAAATTTGTGCCAAGGAGTTTATTTTTGCCAGAAATTATCCTATTCTCTGATTAACTGTTTTGCTTTCTAATGAAAAATAAATTACATTCAAAAATAGTAAGTGTACTGAAATGTAAGCTTAACCTATTCGATAAGCTTTTTAAATCATAGTAGTACTGAAAAACTAAAATTACTTGTTGTTGCTTTGGGTGTTAAACACCAATTTTTTCATGTTAAAGAAGGAATACATCAGAGAGGGAAAAAACCCAGAAAAGTCCTACCATCTGCCTGAGCAAAGAGCCGAGATGTCCTGAAGAAAACCAAAGTGCTAGTGTAGTCCTACTGTCTAAAAGGGTGAATCTTAATCTGTGGTTCGGGTCTATGAATTGGTGACAGACAGACAGACATGGTTCTAAGCAGCCCTCAGTCCAGCACCATGTTTTGAGCTGCAGATGCCAATGGCAGCAGTTTCACATCTAGATATTATGAAGTTAGAACTTTTCATTTTCTTTATTATCCTTCTTCCAGGACAGGGGATTCTTGACTAGTTTGGGAAGATGCTTTCTTTGTATGTGTGGACTTTATATTATTAATATCTCCTAACATGGCTCAACAACCTGGTGCAGATGTTATCTTCTTGCCTTTTCGAAACATCAGAGAAAGGCAACGAGGTATTGTGCAAATGTTGCCAGTTTGTTGCATCCAGGTTACAGAGTAAGTTGCATTTATTCCCACCTATTTGCTACACTCAAAGTCTTGCTGTGAGGAAAATAAATATATATCATACACAACAGGGATTTTATTGTTATTCTAATTTAAGACTTAATAGATTGATCAAAGAATAATTACTAGTCTTAAAATTGTATCAACACTTATGATTCAAATTTTATACAGTTAATATTAGCGTACACAATGTAGTATCTCCATGTTTTTCTAGCATTACTGTCATCCTTTCACTGTGTTTCTGAGTCCTAAGGTTCAGGCTTTAGTTCAGGACAGGGGAGAAGGATTACAGCCAGTTGTCAGCATCATAGTCCTTTTTCTGGAAGAACTGTGATGTTGATGTACATGTTCCATTTCTCCTCACTTTTAGGTCTGTCTGGGGTCATTTTATAGATTTTATAATATGCTTTATACCCTTGTTGCTTCTGCATTGGTTCACATTTCCACTTCACTGCATATAGTACATTTAACTTCTGTTAGATATGTGTTCATTGTTCTTTTTGTTACCCTTAAAACTACCTTTACCCTGTTCACATGGTTGCATTCCTTCAATGACCATTAACTGACCATTGGTAACACATTTATAGCCCCAGGGCCCCTGGTGTCATCCTGTGCCCATAGTTTCAACACCCCTGCTATCACCCCATACCAGTACTCCTCTATTCTTCATTTTATCCTGGAGTCATAAAGAGTTCATTCTGCACTGAATAACTGCTTGTACCCCATACAGTTGTTCACAAGCTAAAACCAAGTTGGTAATAGTCACTAGATTGTTAGATAATTGTTTTTATAGCTAAACAGGACTAAATATGGCTCCAACTAGATCAAAACAAGTCCAGACAGAATCTGATAGGTATTGAGTTCTGTGTTATTTGTTTAGCACAAAGTCTGTTACAAACACCACCATACTTACCGGACAAGGCTACAAACAAGTGTAATCCTAAAGGCCTCACTTTAAGGATAACTGCAAGTATGAATGAAATACCTCCTTGTTGGTGAGCAGTGAAACATCTGTAATACAAGACACGGGACCGAATATGCTGTTTACTTATCATTTTGTAGTGGTGGAATAGAGTTATAAAGAAAGAGAATAACAAAGAGATTGCTATGACCATACTTCATGAGAATCATCTTAAATACTCCAGTTTTTCAGACTGCTTGATTAGTTTCTGTGAGCTATCCCCAGGCTGGCACACGAGAGAGAGCTCTTAGATCTGAATATTTTCTACTTGAACTGTTAATGTTGGTTAGAGAAGCCATTTGGAACAGTTTCTTGTTTGGCCCACAATCAAAGGACCTGGTTTTTTTCTCTCCTACTTGTTTACCTACTCATCTTGTTCCTGTATGAGCACTGAGACATTATACGGTGCCAAGAGGATTATGTAATCGCTTTCCCCCACCCTCCCTACATTTACTTGGTTAACATTTTTACTGCATATCTTAATTAGTAATTTAGGCTTCAGGCTGCTTTCTCCTTCTTACAGCCTTCCTCAAATGCATTGATTTAATTTTAAAAATTCTGTAACAAGAGAAATTTTAAGGGTTTTTAATATTTGATTTGTTACAACTTTGTATATAGAGTACCATAATCAGACATTAAAAAGGATTTGAAAATTTGCTTCTGTGAAGGAACAGTGTCTTCCTTTACACTCCATTAGAATTCAGGAAGATCATTTATATGGGCAAAAATTAAAAATATAAATTGGATGTCATTAATGTGAAGGATTTAAGAACATCTTCTGTCATTGGAAGAATATGATGACATCTTCTTGTATATATAAAAGAAAACAGAGGGCAGTATTTACCTCTTTCTAGCTCAAGAGTTGGAAATGTAGGTATTTCTTTGTATAGGTCACTTGAGGAATTGATCCAGAAAGTAGTGCCAAACCAATTCAAAACTGCAGAAAGCACAACTGGGGAGAGTGTGGTCTCTTCTTTTTATCCAATACTTCAGTGATTATAGAACTCATCTGTAAAATGATATTCCAGTTACTTGAGCATGTTTTCTACACTGGATGGAATTTGCTGATCACCATATTGCAGCATATTCTGATTCAGCGGTCTTGCAATCTGTCTTGCTGAATCCTTTGTGCTTTTTATAAAAACTGTAATTATCTTTAAATGAGCAGAGACTTGAATCCTACCCTGACAACAGTGATATCAGTATGTTAGTTGTCATTTTTGCATTGTCTATTTCTTCTTCTTCCAAATATTTCCTGGTTTGGAGGACAGGGAAACAACTGCAAAAGGATGCCTCAGGATATTTGCAGTGACTGGATTAGTTTGGCCCCTGGCATCTGGTGACTCCTGGACACTCTGTCCTCAGTGAGACACCTTCACAGTGGGGAGAGACACTTCATGCCTAATATGCGATTGCAGATTCCATCAGGTAGCAGGCTGATTACAAGTTGTTCAGTGCAATGCAGTTCTTGTGGATCAAGCCTTATGCTACAAGCAGCTTGTTAATGCAATGAACAGCTGAATTTCCTGTTCCTGGTTGGTTTTGGTGGATTTTTTTGGTGCTTTTTTCAATGTACAGAAAATACACGGGATAGTTTGCACCTGTACTGTTTGGTACACTCAAAAGGCCTTTTCTATGTGTTTTCCCTTTCTAGATAGAAGTTAAGAAGCATAATTTGCTTGCTATGGAGGTATGCAGCAAAACTGTGCTGGGATCTGTAGATGTGTGGGAGAGAAACCCCTGGAGTGTCTTGTTTCTTTCTGCACTACAAATCAGGCAGCAACAAATATAATTTATCCCCAAATCATATTAAGAGTAATGTCTCATACCATTATGCCTTTAAAGGAACTCTGAGCTTGGCACATATCTGGGGCTCTGCATACCTCTTATCCTAGGAACAATTTCTCCTTTGCTAAACTTTCTGGCTTGTTTTACATGAAAACGATCCCACAGGATGGAATGAGGCCAAACGTTGCATTGGCCAAAATACGAGGTGATGAGTATAATTGGTTTTTTATTTATTATGTGACTTGGCATTATGATATCTGAATTATCTACACAGGCCTACACAAGCCGTATAAGAAAATGAGCCTGCTAGCTGAATTTTGTGCCTGGAATTAATCATCCATATGTTGTTTCTTTTCTTCCTCTCCTCTCCTTTCCTCTCCTCTCCTCTCCATCAACTAAACTGCATTTAATATTAATTTTGGATCATGAAAAGTGCAAATTTCCTCTGTGTATGTATTTTCTTGCATGAACTCAGAAAAACACATTCAATAAATTCTACAAAGTGTTATGTTGGGAAATACTATATTCACAGGATTAATAATACCAGCTACTAGTTCTATATAGAAACCTTGTGGTATTCAATTATTTAATTAAATATTTTTTCTTTACATGTAATTTGTGAGAACACCATGATTTGAAAAAAACATTTGGTTATTCAGGGTAAATCTGGCTCTTCAGACTGCTTAAATACTTAGTACTCACAGTTTATCTACTATTTTTTCCAAATTCCTTGAATTAACAAACATCATTTGTGAGCCTGCTTTGTAGATAATATTGTACACTGCAACTGATATAGTTATGTTGGTAAAAAGAGTGATGTAGCTGCAGTCCTATGAAAATGCATCATATGAACAGCAATAATCCCTTTCTCCTCAGAGGAATAGTATTGCCGATAAAACTGACTATCAACCATGTGTAAGTATAAAACATTTCTCTGTCTACAAGACCTTACTGTCAGAATTGTGATGTGAATATTTGTGTTTCTAAAATGGTTCCAAATTCATGAAATATAATTGTTCAATACAGTATGTAGCTGTTCTGAAATAAGAAATGGGAAAAGTATTTCAATGAATATTGTTGCTCATGGCTTCCAAAGATGTTATTCCCAGAAAATTTGTTCACTAGATGCTCCTATAAAGTAAATTCAACTGACTGCAAACAAATGAAATCAGTTTAGAATGTATTTCTTTTTCTGTACCTTGATTTTTGTATTGCTTTTACCTGAGTCTTCTCAGCTCCATTAGAAATATGTGGCACTACTTAGAAACTTGTTTCCTTTTCTTTTGTTTTGTTAACAAATTGTTTGGTGATACAATAAGATACAGAATTGTACAATGGCTTTAAGACATTATTCTAATAAGTAATGAAAATAGCACTCAAACAAGGAAAGAAAATTAAACTACTTATAAAAGATGTAGCTAAGGCTATGAAAGAGACATTGACTATGCAGTAAACCAGTATTTCCTTGAAAATTTGTTCAGCCTGGAGAAAAGAAGGCTCTGAGGAGACCTTCTAGCATCCTTACAGTACCTGAAGGGGGCCTACAGGAAAGCTAGGGAGGGACCTTTTACAAAGTCAAGTAGAGCTAGGATAAGGGGAATGGTTTCAAACTGAAAGACAATAGATTTAGAACAGGAATTCTTTACTGGGAGGGTGTTGAAACACTGGAACACTGGACACTGGAAAGGAGTTCTGGCTGACCTTCCCTGGCAGTGTTCAAGGCCAGGTTGGATGGGGCTTTGAGCAAAGTAGTCTAGTGGAAGGTTCTTCTTCCCATGGCAGGGGAGTTGGGACTAGATGATCTTTAAGGTCTCTTCCAACCCAAATCATTCTAGGATTCTATAAAAATAACATTATTTGTATTTATCAAAATGTCTGCCACTGAAGTATTTTTTATATCAGTCATCACTAGGTAATTACTTTTCACTTTATAATGGTGTTGCCTTGGGTCTTTTGGCTTTACACGGTTGTATTCAATTTTGGAAGTGGAGGAAAAAAATATGGAATTTGACAATTCAAATAACTAAGAGTGAGAACACACATTTACAGATATTTCTGTGTGTATTTATAGATACATACACAAATACATGTATTGTTTGTATGTGACTCATGAAGCTCCATTAAATGACCACTGGCTTTATGATATTTAGCTGGTTTAAATATAAAATAACAGTCAACCACTAGGAAAACAAAGAATTCAGTGCCATTCTTCTGTAATGTTTTATACACGGGGTGGGGGAAGGCTGGTTTCCACTGACATTAGGCACACTGAAAAATAATTCTTCTCATGAAGTCCCGATGTTTAATTATCATTGTTCACAATATAAGGTCATACTCAATGGGAGCCAGTGTGGAAGTATTTGCCCTGAGTTAGACCAAAAATAGAGGTTCAGCTTTTCAGTACTGTTCCTTATTGACTTCAACGGAGAACTCTGTTTAAAAATGGCACCCTATGGCCCTATGCTATTTCTCACATACAGCACAACTTCCAAAACCTATAGAGCTCTGGTTCTTTGTAAATATCCAATCATCTGAAATTATTAAAGTCCAGTGTGGAAATGTGTGCCTTATTACTAATTTGAGCCAGCTTTTTCTATTAACTCATGAACTGCATATTAAAATGTAATGGATCTCTAGGTTTATCAAATTAGAAAGGAAGCCACTGGGAATCTAGCCCATAACAACTTAAACACAGATTATCCAGCAGCTTCTGCAGATACCTACAGCACTTGAGGCTGAAAGAAGTTTTCTAATGCACTGCACAATTTTAGTCCCAACAGATAGGCTAAAAATAAAACTGTCAAAATATCTCGCTACCTCCCACAAAGTGTTGCAGACATTTCAGTAGAAGGGCTCAGGGTAAAGGCATTCAGGCCTGATTCCTAACTGAGTGATGACAATGAGATTTTACATACTACTTTGATTACAGTTTATGCTTGAAAGCATGTGGAAATAACCAGTACAGCTCATCAGCATTTTTACTGGAAAAGGACAAGGAAGACAAAGAAGCAAGGGGGAAATACTATTATAGACTTTGAAGAAAGAATTCTGAAACTTTCTATAAAAATCATTACTGGAAAACTGAGTAAAATGATGATTTTTTAAAAGTAGAGAACAATAACGGAATATGTTTTATCTTCTCTTAAATCAGAAAAATATAGAATAAAGCAAACAAGTCCATTTAAAATCATGTGAAATTGAACCAACCAAACCATTTAACATTTTTTATTACTAAAAGTATGTGGAAATATCCATCAGCCAACAGTATCATGAAGTCCAAGAAATCTGGATAAAGGATTTTTGGGCACAGGTCAGAGAGAAGATAGAGTGACTGCAAATTCATTTATCCTACAACAATGCATAATACAATTATTTAGTGAAAGAACTCAGGTCATTCTGAAACTTGGTGGAAAAAAAGTGAGTGAAGGAGAAAAAGCTGAATTTGACAGATCTTCCAGACTAATAAGATAAATATTTAGTGCACAATCACCTCATTGTCATTTGTTGAGGACTAGATCCAAGTAAGAGTAGATGAACCTAAAAGTTAGTTTCTTCAGGAAGGAGGAAATAACGCTTCCTCATCTTTATTTTAAATTTGTTCTTCAATAAATGAAAAATTCATTGATTAAGATAAAGAAGAGACAATAACTCTAGGTTTACTACAGCAAGAAAAGAGGCAAAAGGAACCTTGTCTGTTGAATTTACCAGCATTCATCAGGAAGAAGATGGACATCTTTTCTGTTGTCCTTTAGCCCAACAGGCTTGTCCATTGGCAGTCTTTCATCTCAAGGACCACCATAACTCCATCTAAGAACACTGGTGAACACATTCAGGCAGGTCCGGAAAATAAAATAAATAACCAATAGGATTACAAATGCATATAATTCTTGGCATTTAGAGTAGCACATTTAAAAACAAATTGTCTTAACTATTATTTGATAATAACAGTAGGCTATTATATGCTACTACATCTGATTCATCACAATATGTCTCTGGTGAGATATATTAGAAAAATAGACATAGTAACGACTTCAAAAATTAGGACATATCTGTCCCTGCAAGCACAAGTTTCCTTAGGGTAGGCTGGCAAACTTCTTTCAAGTCACTGATTTTAACAGTTAAAAATTAATTACTATAGGCTGAATGTCTGAATACCACTTTTTAAACTTGTTATTTAACAACTTTTTCCAAGCATTTTGCTCAGTTAGCCTGCTATTTTTTCTCCTTTCAAACTTCAACTGAAAGAGAAAGCTCACCACATAAATTACATCATCTGGAAGCTGTCTTCTAATATTCAGCCTTTGCTGCAGTATTGCCCTGAAAAGGGTTGTCACCTACACTGTAAATCCTTTTTACTCCAAATCACTAAGTTCACTGAATGCACATAACTCCAGTTAACTGCAGCCTGCCGGCTCAAAAGCAATTTGGTCTTTCATTAATTACTCAGGTAAACACAGGAAAAGCTCTTTTAGTTTGCCTGAATTCACAGAACAAACAAACTCCCCCACCTTTGATGATCCAAGACAATCTTGTCTTTTGATGCTTATCACATAGTTGCTCAATAAAATGTAATTAAAAACAAAGACAACAACATCCCCCTATCACCAGCCCTGAGTTACAGTTAATTGTCAGGCTTTCAAACTTACTCTCACAGTGAAAAGCTTATTGCATTTCAGGTCACAAGACTATTTGTTTAATCTCTTTCCTCGTGGATTGACTTTCCTGAGTCTCACAATGGGATTTCTGGAGGTGAAATCCAGTTACAGCTGCTTGGAGGGTTTTCTCACTTGGTTTTGTATAGAATATGTGCAAAATTGAAGAGATTGCGTATGTTCTTATTCAAAGGCATTAATCAGCTCTTCTAGAAATCCATAACTATTTATGATATTTAGCAAGACATTTGATCAATTCATTCTGTCTTACAAGGTGGAAAAAAACAACTAAACTTACTATTTATCTTAATTTAAGGTTAATTTGAATTTCACATAGAATAAAAAGAGACATGGAGGCCATTAGAAAGTATATAAATATAAAAATCCAAGTAAATCCAATCTAGTAAATGCATAACCAGCGGAAAGTAACTGAAGTACCCAGTATGATCATGCCAGGGAGCCAATCTGAAGCTACTAAGAGCTACAGAAACTAAACTGAACAGTGATATGGGCATGCAAGAAGTAATTATAAAATTTAATGGACTGTTATTCATCTAGGTTTTTTTTAATGTTAATGAACAAATTAGTCGTGCATGTGAGTGTACCACATCTGTTTGTGCCTACATACACGGAGAAACACATCCACATGTCACGCAAGCTGGCTTGATTGCGCTTTGCAGGACATATTTGTATACATTTTATCACCGTTTCTGTAAACAGCAGTTTCTTTCAGTATGTTCTATGCTCTCTGCCTGGGTCTTAATGGAAGTGTTAATTAGAAGCGCAGTGGGAAAACAATTTATGCTTCTAAACATGTCTGTGTATGGAGTTTGAGTAATGAGAAAAAACAGGCCAGAACATTTGTATGAACAGATACTAATTACTGTTTCTGAATCTAACATGCTCACTATTATTGCCAAGAGTACAGCACAGAACTATGAAAAAGACAGATGACGAGAGATTTTCAATAATCAAAAAAAGGGCCAAAGTCACTAATTTCTATAAAAGTAATTTTACATATTTAGCTGGAGGTAGAATGATGGTTTGCTTTCATAAAACCTCATTCTGCAGTGTCCCTAATTTGCTTCATGTTCAGTAACTGTTGAAGTCTCTGTATGCTTACCTTGATGAAATTCTCAGAAGTCTGTGGCAGGATTTTTACCTGGCCATAACTATTCTGTCTCAAATGTAGTTTGCACGTAACCAAGTGTATCCTTCCACTGTGAAAAACCAGGTTTATAAGTACTCAGGAAATATTCCTGACCTGTCCTATATTCCTGGAATTAACCGTGAATTTATTAGGAAAGAGAAGGTGATAACAGGATAGACTTTCATATGATTAGCTAGGGAACTTAGATTGACATGTTTATAGTGATGGATAATTAACTTCACAGACCAAAGAGTGTTTAAATCTGATAGTAAATTTGGTGAATAACAATATCAGAATCCCAGAAGTGGGAGGAAAAAAGAACAATAAGGAAAAAGTAAAAGAGAAATACTGATAATATAAATGGTACCAAAAAAAGTTCAGGAGGAAATAAAAGACACTAACACTGCATGTGGCGTCTTGTTGCTTGCAACATGGTAGCATAAATACCGGGGCTAATGAAGAGTATAGCTTGATTCTTTACCACATGGTTTCATTTATTTTTTTTTACTGGAGTGCATTGTACGTCATAAATCACACACAGTTGGAGTGGAACAGTAAGTATATAATTTTCTGCTGCTGAAGTACACTATTCACTATAAATTGAAAACTTGCAGCTTGCTTTAACTTTCAGTACAACAAAGTGAACAGCAATTCAGTCATCCAGGAGTATGGTGCATTCCTTTGGAATTTTATTTTCTGTTTAGTTGTCTGGTGCTTGAAAACTGCTGTTATGGAGTGGGTTGATACAGGCATTGCTCTCTTTCCTCAGAGGTGTAGTAAAATACATGATTTTTTGCAGCTAGGAGTAATACAGATTGCCCTTAATTTTTGTTGTGATCCTTAACTATATTTTTGTAGGGTATAGTAGCATGCATCATCAGAAAGCTCTAGCTAAAAGTGAAAAGAAATTTAAGAGATGGATGAAGTATTTGTATGTATATACTCTTATATGTACATATACATATATAATGAAGAATGCACACTATAGTAATTTTAATAACTCTATGTACAACTCTTTTCTGCTTAAGCACAGGGGTTAGATTTTTCAATTTTCCTCCCTGTCCTCTTAACATGGAAGTCAAAGGTGAAACCATTGGCCAGATAGGGACCAATTGAAAAATCATTTAAAGGCCCATTAAGGACCTTGTTGTTTTGCTTGCAAGGAAACCAGATGAATTTAAAACTTGAAATATTGCATATGCATTTCACAGTAGAACCTTGAAGACTGAGACAAAAAAAATGAGGTTAGGGTTCCTGGAATACTTGATTTCATAACAAAACTTCAAAGGGGGGTCTGGGTCCATACAATATCTTGAGAAATGGAGAGTAATGAAGGTCCCATTTCAGGGTTAAAGTCTGAAAAAACAGAACAATCCTTTCTTGGAGCCACGTCTAATGTCATTTCCTGCTGACAATGGTACAGTTTGCCAGTTTGGGAGTATTCACATATCCTACCATGCATAAGTGCTCATGGTTTTTAAAGTGTCCTCTTTCATTTCCAATGGTGATGAAAGATAGCAAGCAGATGACAGAAGCAGGTGGACACTGTCACCAGTAGGTTCTGAAAAACAGCTATCAAGCTGTGGGGGTTGAAGACAGAAAGACAGAAGGTGGGTGAAAAAAAAGAAAGATGAGAGGGTTAGATGGAAGAAAAGGTGAGAAAAAGGGTAAACACAGGAGAATAAGTAGGACATGAAATTTTGAATGTTAAGTCACCAACAATAATTATGTCCTTTTCACTAGCCAGTCCTTCCAGTTTCTGGCCCCACATTTTGGATCTTTCACATAAAAAAGTTATTTTTTTGTGAATTATTAAAATGCAGAAATTCACGTCTCCCCACTGTCAGCATTGATGAGGTGGACTGCTACACCAGCAGAAGTCACCTGTGTTTTCCCTCTAAACGGTGAAGAGCATTTTTAAGGCATGATTCATCTGACCCATTTTAGGCATTTACATTAGCATGAGACAAATTGTGCCATGGAATTGCTTGTTTTTCTCCACTGCCTGGACCTTTGTCACATTACTACTTCATGTACAAGCAGCTACAATAGATCAGATTATTTAGCTCTTTTATACCTTCACATTTAAATAGCCTGGTGGCTTGTAATAGTTGATTGTGAGTAGATGAGGGTTTTGGCTCACTGTCAACATTTCTTAAAATTGGTAGAGTACCAATTTATTTTTTGTTCTTCAATTTTCTGAGCAAAATGAAATGCTAAAAATAAAGATATGTTTCAGGTACATCAAAGTGTTTTACACATACTAAAACAAATCTTTTGGTTTTAGCTTTTATCAAGATTTAAAAATATTTTTATGGCACCTCTGCAATAAACAAAAATAAAATCTTTTTAAAATTGAATGTTATCTTTGTTCTTTGAAACCCTTTGGCAAATTTGACCTAATTGTGTCCAGGCTTAGAAAGCATTTTTGGCTAGTGAAATGTTTGGAAAAAAAAGGCTTGACCAGTCTATTGGCCAGATTAACTGTGCTTTTTTTTCCCCAAGCTTGATCCTTTTTTGAAAAACTCTCGGTTATGTGTCTGTGAAATGATTGCTTGGCCTTGCTGTGAGTCGTGCCCAAGTACTGTGCACCAATTTGCCTGTGCAATGGCTGGCAGCCAGGCAGTCGGCTGCAGAATGTGTGTGTCTTCTGTACGAAGTCCAGAGGCCTGCTAGGCAGGTTACTAATTGCACATTGGCAGCCCTGATAGAGGACAGGAGAACTGTCAAGAGAACTGGGGTGTTCAGTGTTTGGAAGAAGCTGTAGGGTTCAGTGAGTTATTTTGAGGTAGCAATAAGCCTCCTCACCCAACTATCTTCTATACACTGAAGTATGGCTTGGATTGTTGCTGGGGTATGTAACACCAGTAGCTGATGCTCTGAGAGACCACCTATAAATCCTTCCCTTAGATGAGACAAAATGCTGTGTTAGCAGAAGCACAAGTACTGGGGCAATGGCAGTGGGCTGGGGAGCAGGCGGGAGCCGTGGGACCACAGTGGGAATCCCCACATATGATCCGAGTACACAGCAAGGAGGAAACACACTCAATATTAAACCAGGCAGAAAGAGGCACTAGTGAAGAGCCATATGACATAGTTTAGACAAAGATAAATACATATATGCAAGTTGTCCCCACTAATATCTGCATGCTCTGAAAAAACTAGTATCTCTTTATTTCCCGCATGCCAATATGACAATGTGGGGTATTTTTTTTTTATTTTTTCTAATCCTTACATGCTTTGAGGAATCACCTCTGTTTCTACTTGTATCTTTGCAAACAGGACTAGGAAGTCGTATTTTTGCCTATAACTGTATCTGCCATAATGTGGCATATCATACCATAATGACTCATTCTTCGTGTTAAGACTTGGGCTTTCCCAGTGTTGCTGGCACTCAAGTGTTATTAGCATAATGTATTTTTAGTGAACTCTGTCTGCAGAGCACTGTATGGCTAATCAAGCACTCATTGGGGATAAATGGTAGACTTAATATTCTTATCAGGCTACCAGAGCTTAGAAGTTACCGACCCTTGTTCCACTTATATCAAAGCCACTTACAATGCTTCTAGCTTGTAGCAAATTCATTTTCTGTTCATGTCTGATTGCCTATGATGGTGCCTAGAAACAGAAAACAGAAAATGGGAAATGGGAAGGAACGAGGGCCCCTGTTGCCTGAGGCTTTAATGCGATTGCAAGATATTGATCACATTGGATACTTCAACCTAATCCTCACAGTTTCACAGGCTTTGCAAAAAATGCTTCTCATAAGCACATTTTCAATTATATATATAGTGATTCAGAAACAGCGTTCTTTAAGAGGATCTATTTAATATCAGCATTACCTGCCAATTAAACTGGGGATTTTATTCATTTTCTCCAGTATATAGTCTTGGTTGCTGTCCCTGTGAAATCTGGACAGTCTAGGTCAAGGTGATGCCATGGGTCAAACCCAGGAGCTGCTTCCCTACAAAAGATCAGGACTGATTGCAGGGGCTCTGATGTCTGCCCAAGCACTGAAACTCTTCCTGTGTCCTGCCGCATATTCCCATTTCTGCCACAGTTTCCTCATTCCAGTCACATTTTCCCCATTTCTTCACCTCTGGATTCATGGGCCCATCAGAATGGCAGAAGGGCTCCATCAGCCCCTCCATATCAGTGTCATTGGCAGCATCACTTCACATTTATTGATCTATGTGTTGGGCAGTAGGTTTGGCATGAGATTGAGATTTCCACCGAGAAGAGAAACCACAGCCAAAGGCAAAGCAATTTTTATTTATTTATTTATTTATTTTTATTCTAAAAGGAAGAATACTAAAGGAAGGAACTGTGCAGGCTAATGAGCCTTCAAAAAATCCCTTGGGACAGCCATTAGAAACAGTATAGAAACAGGAAGAACAAGTGTCTCGCTCTGTAATGTTGTTTTTGTATTTCTTGGGACAAAAGGAACCATAGTTTCCTGCTGTTCTGGGATTTTAGGCCAACTGGACATTGTTCAGGATTCTTCTGTGGTAGGTGCAGAAAGACTGCTGCCTTCCTGGACTGGATCTGTGTGTGTATGTGTGTGTGAGTCTCTGTGCCTTTTTGGTCATGCACATTTGTGCAGGTGTGGGCATACGTATGTGTGCCTACATACATGTCTATGTGCATCTGTGACCATGTGTGTCTGCACATGTGTGCATATGACTGTTTGTGTTTTCTGAAACTTGGGCTCTGTCCCTGCAGCTACGTGTGCTGGATAACAGCAACTTACATTGAAATACTGATAATCTCTGCTACCCTCCACAATCTGATTTAGCTGCATTTCAAAGTAATTCTGTAAGTTTTTCTATGCTTCAGTGAGTTTTAAACCTATACACTTTGCAGATAAAAAGATTCTAGGAGCAAATAGTTTCAAAATGTACCACGAAGAGGACTTTTTCATGAGACATTTCTATCATCAGTTAATTGGTCACCAGGTGACTTAAGGTAGTTAACATGCTTCTTAAAGGCTAGAGGACACTACACACTGCTGCAGACTTCAGATGTTTCTACTTTGCCCTAAGCAAATCTAATATTAAAAGAGTAGCAAATTTTCAAATATTGATTGTGTTGATGGTGAACATAAGTCTGACTCTTGCAGAGTAAAGTAATTCCTTTGAAAGATGGAAGAAGCATAGGGGTTTTTGTCCTGCTAGCTCTTACCCAGCATTATTGGCTGCCACTAGTTCAGTAATCAAATAAATGTCCCAGTGCAGTATAGATAAACCTGCTTTAGGAGAAGCCTTGAAGGTTGCTGAGATTAAATTAGAATTAAAAGATAAGTCTTGGATAGAAAATGATCTAGCTGTAGTGTTTTATTTCAGAGTTGTTCATCGGTTAGATGTCTCACTTTAGGTAAGTGAAAAAATTTCTATATAGTGTTAAATCTGGTCTTGGAAGTGAAGTAAACTAAATTAAGCTAGGTTTAAGTTTAAAATAGTATTTTAAGTTCTCAATGAATACTTCAAGTTTAATGTGATTTAACAAAGCCACAATCAATGTATTTCACTTCTTTAGGTCAACCTTTTTGAGTGACCTTGACTGGACAAACTAGCAAATCTGTTCCAAAATACACTGAGTTACAGATGTTGCTACATGGACATGTCACTACAGGTTAAGCAAGTTACAGATACAGTTACTTTGAAATAAATGTGTGCATGCTACTATCCAAAGCAGATAAGTAGGATAACTTACTCCTCACATAAACATCTGCAAACTGAAAATTTGAGAAATTTCAGTGGAGTAGCTCCATGAGTCCCTAGGCTAGCACACTGCACAGTAGCTGGTATCTGTAGCTTTACACTGAGTCTGACACTTTAAGCACCACTTAGGACACAATGGAGATCATAAACCTCTCTATTCTCAGAAAATTTTATTTTTATTAGCACTAATTAGTTTTCCAAGTACTGAAGTCAGGGTAAAATGGTATGTTTTGATACTCCTTTTCCTCTTCCTCTCCTTCTCCCTCTCCTCTTATAGCTGAGATGCATAAGGAAAGTGTATTCATAGCTTAGGTTAAAAAATCATTGTCTCAGGAACTTAAAAAATGTTTAGAATAGGTGAGATGTGGTTTAGCTATTCTCTTTCATCAGTGTTAATCTTTTAGAAGCATTAATATTTCTCACAGAAACAATTTTTCCTCTCATTGATTATGTGACATTTGGGATGAAAGATAATAATTTCTTACAACTGTATCATGCTTTCCATCCAAATGATGCCTTAGATTTTCACCAGTTATATACTTCATGCTGGTACAAACATTTACAAAAACAGGTGCCTAAGGTAAAGGACTGAAATAAACTCGGGGATTTACACCTCCTTTTCAAAAAACTACAGCTTGGTATGTGTTGTCTAAGCATCTGTGGCTCTTGGTGACTGGGAAGGGGAACAGCTGCCATCCTTGGGAAAGGAATGGGGTTTTACATACATGTAAAAAATATTTCTCTCCAGTCCTGACTGAAATCCTGTGACTGATTAAAAGAGTCACGAAAGACTCATTACATGTATTGAAAAAAGACTCCCAGGAGGCCGGATTTTGCAGTGCGTTTGCCTAGTATTGGGTGTTGTCTGTCAGTTGCTCTTGCAGGAGAGGTACTGGTCTGTGCCTGTAGAGGGAAATTCCTCCCCAGAGCCTGGTACCAGCAGGACCAGTCTCCACCTTCTCTGCACACTTTGGCAGGAGACACAATTCCCCCCTCCACATCCTAGGCTGCAAGTCCACCCCCAGGGATCAACTGTACCTGCAGCTACATTGGGATTTCTTATCTTCAAAGCACTGCAACATCCTAAATTTATTTCCAGATGAAAACCCTTTTGCTTAATCACATCTTCCCTAGCATGTTTGCTAGAGGTTTCTTGTTCCCTTTTATGGCAGCTGAAGCATTCAGAACACAGCTAGAAGTAATTATCTTTCATCTTTCAAGCATTCATTGGAAGTCTGCTCTCAAATCTTTCTTTACTTTCTTCCTAGAAGTGTGTTGCATTACATTTTTTACCCACTCATTCTTTTCCAGATGGCATTAAAAACCAAAAATATTTCTTGATATTTCAAATGTAAACTATATAAAATTTAAAGCTACTGGTTTTAGTTTATAATTTTTGCTATATAGCAGCTTTTCTATGAAGACTGCATATGATGATTTAGCCATACATTTGGCGGATTTGGTAACTAGCTGCTTGGGCTGAGGACCCTTTCTTCGTTTTTAAGGACTTACATTTGTTTCTCGTTAGCATGTATCACTGCTGTGCAAATATTTAGGGGAAGATATCCTGCAATGCCCATGCAAGGAGAAATATGTTATTTCATTGTAAGTATGTGAAAACAGAACAACAACACTGCCTGAACAGATACATTGTCTTTCCCTGTTATCTCCATCAGGAAATCAATGTTGCTTTACAGGTCGTATACAGAGAAATATATTTCAAAATGGTTGTCATCTTTCATTGTCAATAATACAACTGAAGTTACCAACTTGTTTTCAGGAGGTTGTTTTAGAAACACATCCATTTCTGCTACTTTCCTTGAATCACTGGGAGACAGCCCTTGTGATGTTCTCCTGGAGAAAAGGTTATACAACTGCTTCTGATTGGTGAACTGCTAGTTATTAAAAATGATGGCAAAAATTAGTATTTCAACAAGGGTCACACTTCAGCAAGGTAAAAGAACGTGGACTGAAATTATTTCAAGCAATATAATGTGGCCACAGAAAGCAGAGGTAAGTTGTTATTTGGGCACATTTATGCTCATACATGCACATTTGTGCAGAGTAGAACATGGAAAAAGCAATGGAAAGGTTAAAGTAGGTGTAAAACAAGAAAATAAAGGTCAAGATTTGGGAATGAATATTCCTGCCCTCCATGGAAAGAAAGGATATTTTTTGTTGTTTTTAATAGGACCTCTTTAAGAAATTTAGCATTTTATATTTTTAAATGCTAAATGTTATGAATAATAGAACAGCATTGCAAATTTGCTATGCAATTTGACCTATGCTAAATCTTTTGTGTAGAGTATGTGACAATTTTGTTTGAGAGACTAGATTTTAATAAACACATTTACCTGTAAGTCCTCATAAAATTAATTCTTGATTCAAAATGAGTGGAATTTGATAGGAGAGAGGCTGCATGTCTCATGTATGATAAAGGGATTGAATTCCAGCTTTAACTTACATAGAAAGCTTCAGCTGGCACTTCCACAATGTGTGCCCTGAATTCTGTTTGATGTGTATATCAGTGTCCTTCAAACACCACAAGCTAAGAAAAACACTGTTAACTGCCAGTTTTTGAAATTTTCTAATGTTGGCTGACTGATTAAAGGTAGCTTGTCTATATGCTGCTATTATTTATGCTATTTAAAACTTAGCCCCTTTTTCACCCCCTGTTTTCAATGCTATTATCCACCCACCCTATTTGACTGGGAAAGGATGAACATGAGAAATTCTTTTCATGGCAGATGGGTGGGATTTTTTTTCAAATATTGCTATGAATATCGAGAATATTTGACAGCAGTGAATTTTATTTGTGCTCCTAGGGATGATGGATATGGTTCATTTCATATATTCAGTATATGTTAATTCTTGCTGTTGTTTGTCTGACTTCATGTTCTGTAAATGGGAAATTTAAATAGCAACAAAGCATTTAAACAGAAAGCAAAGTATTTAAAGAAGAGCATTGTAATCAAATGGAATATTAGGTAGAATTTAAGGCCATCATGACTGTATCTGAATTTTTGCTCTTTGTCTCACCAAAAAAGGCAAAGTCTCCACTAACACAAAATCTGACCCCAAACACCAGTCTGATGCAATTTTTTAAGGCGTGACTTAATGAAAATAATTCCACCTTTTGAACCTCCACAGTAGGGCTGCTGGGAAGCTTTAGTATGAGGTGGAAAAGAGGTTTTGGCACTCTTCAGGATGTGGGATGTAGAAGCATGCATTTGTCACAAACATTGCCCCGTTGTCAAACATCGGAGTAGGCTTCAACTGCTGCTATGTTTTGCACCTTCTAGGAGCCAACCCTCCAAGTACAACCTTGTTAACTGGGTAAACATGACAAAAATGTAGTCTGGTTAACATATTTGAAATATTATCATAGTGCACATGAAACATCACAGTATTTAGAGAATCACAGAATCACGTGAGTGAAAACTCAGTGGAAGTCTGTGGTTGTAGTCTTTAAGGGTGAAACTCAGCAGACCAAAGGAGCTGCTCATGGTAAGTTTTAGCAGCTGGTAGTTCTTGTTTAAAATATTAAATGCTTTTGGTTTTCAACTAACCAAAGAGAAAATATTCTTACAGAAAATATCTGCCAGGAGTAAAGGGCCAATTCTTTCACAGCTGTTTAATTATGCTGAAATCATATTCTGGAATACTTTGGTGAGTTTGTGTACTGAATTCTATGAGATTCAAGATCACATCTGGTATTTTACTGGTATTTTTAGAGAAGAAAGAATTTAGCCTAGCATGTATTTACAGCTCCAATGTCTTGTAGAACTCAACACAAACAACAAGGTTGTACATACTTCCTCTTATCAGAGAGGGTTTTTTTTCGTTTCATGCAGTCACCATCAATAATATGTCAACCATACACCCCATATATTTGCCTTTTAGAATAAATACGTCTTTTCTACCTCAATGACATAAAGATTACTTAGAGAAAGCTACAGATCAAAATAAATTATGAGGATCACTATGAGATAGCAGTGGGCTTCCAAAGTCTCATTGCTGTATGAAATTAATTACAACCTCCACAACAGCACTTCACTGAAGGAATTTCATTTTAATCCTACCTTCTGTGAGATTTTCACGTACTCAAACAGGTGAACTTCTGAAGGAAAAGCGTGAGATGGGGTTAACGACAGAGGGAGTGGAAGTGGTCCATGAATGGGTCTGTATGTTAGAAGGTTAGTCACAATACGGAAAATGTTCAAAAGCTGTCTAAAGTCCAAAGAAATGTTTCTTTTACTCTGTGCAACTGATGAAAAACAGACTAAAGCCACAAACTTGATATGCAGCAACAGTAGAATGCATCTCTAAACATGTGAAAGGCACTGGGCTGAAACTGGACAAAGCCTTTCACAAGTCTCACCTTCCAGTTTATTCTCAAGGGGATTGCTGTTTCAGAAACTGAAAGATACTTTTCCATATTAAAAAGGCCTTTTTTAACTAGTGCCTTAGTTTATTGTTGACTCATTCAAGTGGCACCCAATAGAGCAACTGAATTTTATTTGGAAACCCACTTAGGGGCTTAACAGTTTTGGCAGTATAACTTTCATCTGGCTTTGGGAGATTTTTCTACAGCTTTTTACCATGTAAATGTGCCCACTGAGTGATTCAGTTAGAAATTTCCATGAGAATACACCCTGACAGCAAGAGCCATAGCTATGCCCCAGCACAGACTTTCACACAGGACAGGCTGAAAAGCTTTCTGGGAATCACTAGGCACTCAAACTGATTACTTAAACCTTTTCCTTTCTGCATTAAATTTCCAAGGTGAGCATATGTTTCTAAGTATACCTAGATGTTTTAGTCACTGGTGGTTTGAAGCCATTTCCCCACTGATATTATCTTGATTGATACACACTTAGAGCTTTTCCCACATAGAGGTTAAATGACATTTCTCTGCTGCTCACGCTTGTCATACTTTGTTCTTAAACAGTAAGAAGTCTGTGGTTTATTTCCTCCTAGATGCTAGCCTTTCTATCACTTCAGTGTAGGTCTGAGAAGTCCGGCATTTTAACAGAGACCTGTTTCTTCTCACTGATTAATTTTGCTGTGCTTTCGAGGTGGTAAATGCTACTTAGATCCTAAATAGTTTGACAGTATATATACTTTTAAAGGTGGCTGCGGTTCCACTTACTCCTTGACATCTGGTATCCTAACTTTACCTTCCTGCATAAAACTACTCACATGAGCGAAGTTTTCCTGGGTGGGAATTTTGAAGGCTGACTCCTTTGGGGCTGGTGGCCGTGGATATAACTGCGTGAGGAGGGATAGGGATCTGGAAGGGCGGACAGACGGAACCGGCACAGAACTGAACGTTTGCATTGGGGTCAGAATAGATTGTCTGGAAAGGGACAGAGAAATTCGTTTTGCAACCAACCGATTGAGGAAAGGAGGAGCGGTTTTGTTACGGGTCCGTCGGTTAGTAAACTTGAGGTTATGGGGGAAACTAGCAGTCTGATTTAGCAGTTCAGAATTAGGGAGTAAAAACTGACGTTGCCTGGGCAGCGATTTACTGGCGGTGGTGTCTAAACTTACGGAGAAAAAATTGTTGGGGTTTGCACGGGAGCGGTGCCGCCAGCCGGAAGGGATGGGACGGGCACGGGAGCGGTGCCGCCAGCCGGAAGGGATGGGACGG